>CM031944.1:13895110-13945110 GCA_018749465.1 Paracanthobrama guichenoti
CACTAATATAATAAGTATGTAGAAACAATTGCTGTATTAATCATATAAAACACAAAGATTAGCAGTAAATCATCCATTATAAATCACAATATTGTTGTGTTACTATATTACATTTACCTTTCTCTGTATTCAGACCCAGACGTGGCTCCCTGCAGAAGATTCCCACATCGATCATGCCTTTCTTCATTTCTGATACACACAAATAAATATTAAAATCAGTGCGCACACACACATTACACTGTCATGTGCTTGAACTGCATCCCAACTCACACACAAACCAAAATTTCTGATTATCATCAGTGTTAAAAACAGCTTCATATTTCTATTTTTCAGGATTCTTTAATAAATACAACCCTTCTAAAGAACAGCATTCATTTGAAATATCTTTTGTAACATTATAAATGTCTTAATGTCACTTTTGATCAATTTAATGTGTCCTCGCTGAATAAAAGCATTCATTTCTGACTCGTTTTAATGGTAGTGTATGTTTGTGAAGTACATAGCTTTAGTGTGAAGACTACAGGTATGTGAGATGTAATCCCTGGCATAAAATGCATCAGTGAAGCACATCGTTACCTCTGAAGAACATGATGTCCCCTCCTGGGTAGCCCTTTGGTGGAGGGACTTTGTTGTCGATGTGCCCGAGGATGGCTTTAGTGATCTTATCCAACGCTTTGGTGCCATACTAAGACAGACAAAAGACAGGCCATCAATAAACGGTTTCATTAAACGAGGTGGCTTTAACAACTGGTTCAAACTAGGATTTCTGACCGGTTGCTTTACACATTTGTATTTGTGGGTCTGAACTGCGGTACATTTGCAATATAAAAGATTTTCGTCCAACTGAGAACTAGGGCTACAACTAACGATTATTTTGGTAATCGATTAGTTGGCGATTATTTTTCGATTAATCGGATAAAAGGCTCATGTTTTTTATTTTATTTGGCAACACACACTATTCCACATCCTGCCCAATGCTGTCCTTCAAACACACATGCCAGCTGAGTGCTATGAACACACACACAGTGAATATATCTACCCTTACAAAAATTAACCATGTTTTTACAATGAACAAAACAAACAAAAATATTAATAAATAAATAACAGGGTTATTGTAGCTATTCAATGGTAACCACAAATTAACCATAGTTTTGCTTCAAATCCATAGTTTAACTACTTGGTCTTTGCGTGGTTATACAAATTATAATCAATACGGAAAAAAAAAACATGGTTTTACGATCTAATAGAACCACGGTTACTTTTCGTAAGGGTATGTTTGTGCTATACGTTATGTGCAAAAAAAGTAACCAAGCAAAAGGAGTTTAAAGCCCTACATTAAAATTATTAATAAAGAAAAACAAACACAAATTCAGTATTACCAGATAAGAGAAATGTTCTGCACGCACTCACTAAATTACACGCTGTTGTCCCTTTACAGTTCTCATAAAATACATGAATTACATGTTGACTTTTGAACCTAAATTTAGTGTCCAACAGCAGATATTTCAGCTAAATGAGTGTTTTTGTGCTGAATATTGACTCGCTCTCTCTTGACTGCGTTCTGTTTGACACACATGCGCGCACCGGCACTCGTTCAGTTTAAAACAGACTGTCACGACGTGCCTTAATGCAAAATAGAAACACTGGCGTGAATTAGTAGCATTTACAGATGAGGATATAACTGTTCTCTATATAGACCAGTGGATATAACCTGTAGAATGAACGTTTTGCGCTGAGGACGCACACACGCATCTGTCAAAGCGCATGACGGTATGTGAAACACTAATGCATTCACTTGAAGCTTAAACAGTTCTCATGTTTTGGGCGCTTTGATCATGTCCCTTTCCTGCATCAGCTCACTCCGTTTCCTCCACTATTTCTAGATGCACATTTTCGTTATTCAGTCATTCGGCGCGACTGGTGGAAGCTTTGCGTACAGAGAGCAGACCCGACCGATATTTTATCGATTAGTTGTTGGAGAAGTTGTCTTCTGGGTGCAAGAAATTAACAAAACTCAAACGGAGTCCAATGTGAAAGTCCGTGTTATTGTTAACTAGAGCTAAAATAAAACATTTTGGTAGGAGAGGGCAATATACCAGTAGACACGGTAGAGATTTTGCACCATCTTCTCTATCGCGGCTACACTCAAGTGACGATTATCGTTTGCATGCGTTTTTAAGCCTTGTGGTTTACAAAAGAGTGATTTTAAACCGTTGACGCGAAACAGAACTCATTTCACTATACGTGTGCACATGAAGCCGCTGCCCAGTGAGCATGTGTGTAAAGCTGGACGATATGACCTCAAATCTCAATTAGTTGAACATTTTACCTTGATTACGATTAACGAATGATTATTTTGTTGCGTTTTCTTCCCCTCATTATTCACTAACAAGGTTTGTGCTGTAAATATTGCTCAACTATTAAAGGTGGGATTTTTTTTTCTAATAAAAGTGCATTTCTTATCTTTGTGATTTAAAAATAATTGAAGAAAAAAAAACTTTGATGTTGGCTTGAGAAAGCCCGAACTTTGAACAGTTATCTTGTCTATGGGTCATAACATTTCTCACAGATTAATGCTTGTTCTAAATCAGATACAGATAAATTAGCACCGTGAGTACATTTGAGAGTACAAATCACAGGACTGCCAGGTTTTCACAACAAAAACCCGCCCAATTGCTACTCTAAACTAGCCCAATCTCGTTCTAGGGGGGTAAAATCTGCTTTCTTTTTTTTGGCGGGGGTTCCCCTACTAAAATTAGCATTCCTGGGGCTAAATATCACATTATTATGTTCACTTCAACCACAAACATGAAAAACAGCCTGCAGCAACAGTGTTAAAGTAGGGAAAACTACGGACTTGACAACACTGGTACGTGCACTGTCTATATGCGTGTTCACTTGGGCTGAATCCGAAATCAACCCCTCATTCACTATTCCCTATTTTAGTCCACTAATATAGTTCACTTGAAGGAGTGAATGAAAACAAGTGTGTGAAGTCGGACAGCCGCTCTGTGTACATCGGCTCTACACTCGTTATTGCGGTGTAATGTGCGATTGAATGAGTGCACTCAAACATGTCCACTATGGTTTCGGACACCACTACAAATGGCTGTCCCCTCATATAGTGCCCTATTTAAGGGTATAGGGGGCGATTTCGGATTCAGCCCCAGAGTTTGAGTTCGCCGCCATATTGCTTCCATTGCTCTGACTGGATGGGCTGGTGTTGCATGACTACACACGTGATGGTATGTTTTTAAGAGGAAAGTATTAACAGGATTAAAAAAAACTGAAACAACATGGGATAATTACGTTGGTTAGAGGATCTGATACTTTAATTGTCCAGCCCTACGTATTTTTGCTGCTTTATTGGCCTTGAACAGGCAAATATAAACACTTGTGTGTCTTTGCAAGTATCCTAGTAAATGCAGTCGTTTATGTCTTAAGTGAACATAAACAGCCGAGAAAATAAACGCATGTGTAACAGTGTATTGGATCCGTGCATTAGCTCTTAAAGTGACAGTAGCCTAATTCCTGCTGTCTGTCAGTCATGTTAATCAAACCACAAGAGAGAGAACTTTTTGAATTACTTTTTGTAACTTTAAGAACAAATATACATTTAGTGTTTTTGTAATACATTTGTTTATACAATTTATGCTGCATTTCTTATTTAGCGCTTGAAGTTTTTCACGTAGGTCTATTGTAATATACACTCACCTAAAGGATTATTAGGAACACATACTAATACTGTGTTTGCCCCCCTTTCGCCTTCAGAACTGCCTTAATTCTACGTGGCATTGATTCAACAAGGTGCTGAAAGCATTCTTTAGAAATGTTGGCCCATATTGATAGGATAGCATCTTGCAGTTGATGGAGATTTGTGGGATGCACATCCAGGGCACGGCTCTCCTGTTCCACCACATCCCAAAGATGCTCTATTGGGTTGAGATCGGGTGACTGTGGGGGCCATTTTAGTACAGTGAACTCATTGTCATGTTCAAGAAACCAATTTGAAATGATTCAAGCTTTGTGACATGGTGCATTATCCTGCTGGAAGTAGCCATCAGAGAATGGGTACATGGTGGTCATAAAGGGATGGACATGGTCAGAAACAATGCTCAGGTAGGCCGTGGCATTTAAACAATGCCCAACTGGCACTAAGGGGCCTAAAGTGTGCCAAGAAAACATCCCCCACACCATTACGCCACCACCACCAGCCTGCACAGTGGTAACAAGGCATGATGGATCCATGTTCTCATTCTGTTTACGCCAAATTCTGACTCTACCATCTGAATGTCTCAACAGAAATCGAGACTCATCAGACCAGGCAACATTTTTCCAGTCTTCAACTGTCCAATTTTGGTGAGCTTGTGCAAATTGTAGCCTCTTTTTCCTATTTGTAGTGGAGATGAGTGGTACCCGGTGGGGTCTTCTGCTGTTGTAGCCCATCCGCCTCGAGGTTGTGCGTGTTGTGGCTTCACAAATGCTTTGCTGCATACCTCGGTTGTAACGAGTGGTTATTTCAGTCACAGTTGCTCTTCTATCAGCTTGAATCAGTCGGCCCATTCTCCTCTGACCTCTAGCATCAACAAGGCATTTTCGCCCAACAGAACTGCCGCATACTGGATGTTTTTCCCTTTTCACACCATTCTTTGTAAACCCTAGAAATGGTTGTGCGTGAAAATCCCAGTAACTGAGCAGATTGTGAAATACTCAGACCGGCCCGTCTTTAAATTGCTTAAAATCAACCTTTCTTTCCCATTCTGACATTCAGTTTGGAGTTCAGGAGATTGTCTTGACCAGGACCACACCCCTAAATGCATTGAACTAACTAACTAACTAACTAACTAACTAACTAACTAACTAACTATATATATATATATATATATATAAAAAATGACTAAGATTTTGGTCATATTTCACCCACCCCTAGTTTTCGGTAATTGAAATAAAGATAAAATAAAATATAAATATTAGGTGAAAACCTTAAAGGGCACTGGGAAGATGAATGTGTATTTAAACTGGGTCATTTACGTAGTAGAAATGTGAAATCATTTTTGAATTGTGCCTTCTAGACTGAGAGAAGCCAGAAAATGTATTTTTGGCTCATGTGGATGAAAGACAAAAACTCCCAGAATGCATTGCTTCGCTGTCCAACGAGGCCACTCCCAAAGCCACGGCTACTGGCTCACTGGATCATCGGGTTGATAACAAGCAGAACTAGATCCTACTACTGGCTGTAGTCTTTAGCCTCTGGCCAAAAAATCCTCCGATGACGCAAAATGATGATATTAGCGAAGGATTTTTTTCCAGAAATAAAATACAAAAATCTCTCGTCTCGGGGGATATGGCTAACCAGATTTCTACTGATACAAAGCTTAATGCTAATCGCTGAAGTAACCCTTTAAACTTACACGAAAATTAAAAATGTAGTAAAATTACATATTCAAAAATATTCAAAAACAAAACTAATGAAAAAGACAAAATCACTCTGAAATAAACTAAAATTAAAATAAACTAAAAATATACAAAATATACAAATAAAACTAAATGCAAAATATATAAATATTACTAAAATAACACTGGTGAAAGCAATCTAATAAAGCTACACGGAAGAACAGAGAATGATGTGTTATACTGATTTGGGAGGAAAGCAACTCTTACTTTGTTCTCAAAGTTGTACTGGCTCAGGTCTCTGGATTCAGTGGCTCGTCGGTCCCCGTGTGTCAGCGCCCCCTAAAAAGCACAACACACATGATTGCAGAACGGCTCCTAATAAATATTGCATAATGAATCTACAAGTTTAAGTACATTTCACATCCTAACAAGGGCATGACTAAAAGTGATGTATGTTTTCCATATTTTGGGTAGTTTCGCCCAAAGTGAAATCTTACTGGTCCAAATGTATATTAAAGGATAAGTTCTGACTGGCTGAGATTTTTCAAACCTTATTATAATATGATGCCAGTGGATAGGGTACAGTGTATGGGTCCTATGCGGAAAAATGCAGACAGAATCATGGAATTCAGTCATAAAATGTGAATCTACAGAATTTCACAGAATGCGGGAAACATTGGAAGAATAAATCAAAATTAGGGTTGTACACTTAATCAAATCATGATATGGACTAGTGTCTGTGAATTAGGACTGGGCGATTTTTCCTAAGGAAACACACACTAGTCACGGTTGCCTTGTACCGTGCCCGAGTGCGATTGTCCCCCTACTCCCCCGCTGGCCTGCACTCACATTGCACTTAACGTACCGGGCCGGAGCACGCTTGCGTCATTCACAATGCTACTTTTTTGTTTTGAAGACCGGAAGTAAAGCACTTTCGCTAATAGACTGCCTAACAGATTATCATCTATGCCGTGCAGCGATTTTCACTTGATTGCACTGCACGTACCAGAAGATTATGGAGGCAGCTGACTTCAATTCACGTTCATCAATAAGGTGAGAACCAAGACCGTTATAAACCTAAATATACTTGATTTAATCGAAAACTGTATCTGAGTAGTAATAGTTTGGTGTTTGCTGTCATAATGATGACAGTAGCGCACAGCTGTTCCATGCTCTGGCACGGTTAGCACTCACAGTGCATGCAAATCGCGCTCGAGCCCAACCGAACCGCGTTCTGGCCCACCTGTTCCAAGCGGGCCAGGGCCGGCTCACGGAACAGAGCGCTCACGCTTGTCAAACGAACCGGGCTTTGGGGGTCAAACGCGCTCGGGCACGGTTCAGAGCGCCTAGTGAGAGTACACACTAATTTAATGTTTTGCCGCAATTTTTTTTTTTTTTTTTAAATCGAGAAATTGTGGTTTTGTTAGCAAATGCTACATTTAGACAGCAATAGTAACCGTCAAGAGAAGAAAATGATCCGACCACATGATGGCACGCCTGATGAACCGCTCTCGTGTGACGCTCTATGAACGTAGAACATGTCACTTCTTCTGTTCACACAGAATGCGATATTGCATTGAAAATACAAGACACGGGCAGTGGAGTGCAAAAAAAGCAAAGATATTGGACACAAGTTGATCTTTCTTCTAACTTGAGTGCCGTGTTTTTATAATGCCGTTTCACGGGTGAGACGCTGCCAAAGACACGAGACACGAGTGCAACAGCCAAACACGTCCACCAAACATAAAAACAATAGAGAAATAGCTCAAAGGAACGAAAAACCTGTAAAGAACTACTACTGCATGTTTGCATGATGGTGACAAATGTTTTTACAAAGCATTTGCTGTTAATAATAGCCTATTACTGCTGTCATTTACTGCTATTACCTTCTGGCTATTATTTTATATTATTTCTGAGTATATAGGATCTGTTTAAGATACGCTTGTACAATATTTGCCTTCATATTTCATGCATATTTTCTGCAAAGATATTTAACAAACAACAAGTCATTTGTTTTCTATTTTACACCCTGTTGATCACATTAGATGTGTGCACTTACAATATAGCTTTTTAACCAGATGGTTAACAAAAGAGAATGTTACCTGAATCATATTGTAGGTACATTTTAAGTTCACTAGTAAAATCGTGACTCATTCTGGGAAAAATAAAAAATAACTTTTTGCCATATTGCCCAGCGGGAATATTAAAAGACTGCTATTGCAACAGGGTTTCTGCAGATTTCACCAAGTCAAATTTGAGACTTAAGACCTTTTTAAGACCATTATGAATTAAATTTCAGACCTATATCATGCAATAAAAAAAAAAGGTACAAAAGGAAATGCAGAATCACAATTAATTTGAAAGCAAATTAATTTATTCAAATTGAACAAAGTATTAGTAAACTTGCACTTCCTCATAGCTCAATCCAAAGCAAGCATATATATATATATATATATATATATATATATATATATATATATATATATATATATATATATATATATATATATATATATATATATATATATATATATATATATATATATATATATATATATATATATATATCTCTCTGATTGTGTTCGTTTGAAGGAAGAAAGTCATAGACACCTAGGATGGCTTGAGGGTGAGTAAATCATGGGATAATTTTCATTTTTTGGGTGAACTAACCCTTTAATATTACTATTAATAATACTTATTTGAGTAAGTACAATGTAGCTACGGCACCTTAAAAAAAAAAAAAAAAACTAAATTTGGCAAAATTAAAATGGCTTTCTTGGGGCCCAAAGTGTATATAACATCTGAAAAGCAGACTTTACCAGGCTCTCCAATCTCTTGGCAACAATAGAGGCAAAGCGTCTCTCCCCAGCCAGCTCAGAGATGAGGAAGATGTACTCTGGAGCCGTAACCTGATTTGAGCGATGTGTTCGTCCTGATAAGACACACAGACACAATATTAGCAACCGCCCCTATGTCTCTCAAACATGCAGAAACAAACGCAGACACTCACCGAACTGCTGGATGGCGCGGTCGGCGCTCCACGGCAGCTCTAAGGTCATGTGAACTCTTCTCCTGCGGTTCTGCACACGTTTATCTGCCTGTAGAGAAATACCCGAGCTAGCCGCTTCTGATATGATGGCTATCAGCTGAGAGAGAAACAGACAGAACGACGTGCATTAGATATATGAACACTGCATCGAGAATCCTGCTCTATCAGATCTGGGGGTCGTGTTGTGTGTGCGTAGGTCAGAGGTCATCACCTTTTCTCCTGTCATGAATCGCTCTTTCTCTCTGACGTTGACATGGTCGATGGTCAGGCCCTGTTCAGCTCTGGTCTCATATCGTACGCTGCCATCAGGACGCCGCACCACACGTCCCTTTCGGCCTGTCATCTACACACACACACACACACACACACACACACTTAGCATTTTACTTGTGATATTTGTTTAATATACAGATGTGAACAAGCATCAAGTGTCTCAAACAAAACTCTAAGAGCAGTGTTATTTATATACTATTATAGTATTTATTAATATTTTATTCCATTTCATTTAATTTTATAATTTTGTCATTCTTTTGTCATTTTTAATTTTATTTATATTCAGCATTAATTTATATATAATATCAGTTTTATTTTCTGTATTTTTAGTACTTAAACTAATTTTATATCAGGTAGTTGCTAGGCCATTTATTTTATTTATACATTTTTTTGTTAAATATTTTATTTGTCATTTTTAAAAATGTATATTAACAAAAGTGATTTTAAAGGTGCCCTAGAATGGAAAACTGTATTTATCTTGGCATAGTTGAATAAGAGTTCTGCACATGGAACTGACATACCATGAGCCTGATACACCATCGTTTCCTCCTTCATACGTAAATCTAGTGCTTGGAAAGACCACTGAAAAACGGGCAAATCCCAACATAACACCGACTGTGACGTAACAGTCGGGATCATTAATATTTACGCCTCCCCCAAATTTGCATACAACCAGCCCATGTTAACGTGGACCTGCACCGAATCAACAGAACTTCTGCAGGTATTGTGAAGGTGAGTGAGTTATATTTTAATTAAATACAATAGTTTTAGTTGAAGTCTAGTAAACATGACTTTGTTTTCTTGTGGACTGATGAAAGGGCCATATTAGAGTCTGACAGTCTGAGAAAGTGTGCAACTTCTGTGTGAAATATCCATCAGACAGTCTGTCAATGCTTGGATGTGCCATTTGAAGCTGAGACTAAGTCCACATTTACACTGCAGGTCTTGATGCCCAATTCTGATTTGTTGACTATATCTGACGAGCTTACATATTTTAAAAGTGACCCATATCCAATATCTGCATTTATACTATACACTTGGCGAAACGAACCACGGTAGACGTACTGACCCGGAAAACCTTAGGCCGAAAATGTGCCAGATTTGCAAAGGATGCAGATGAAATGAAGCAGCTTTCGCTATCTGCACCATCTTTAAAGGTCAGCAAAACATTGGGTTGAGGCGTCATCCTACATTGGGCCATTGAAAAGAGTCATGGTTAGTGTCCATGACGTTATTCGCCACCGTGGCTTTTTCAACGACGTACGACTCGCATTTGACAGGGGGAACATCCGATCTGTCCGCTTGCATGGCAGACGCAAATGCACATATCCGATTCTTATCAGCTTTATTTCCACATGTGAATGAGGCCTGAAACCGATCTGAGAATATCAGTGCTTTTTTCCTGCTTGCACGTTCATGGGTCATGTCTGTGCCACATGGTAGGAAAAAAATGTGGAATTGGGTCACTTGAACAATGTAATGTAAACACGGCCATCTAAATGTAATATTGATGTAATTGTGTTGATGCTCACCAGTATGTCTGAAACAACAGAGTGATTCTCACCTCTGACACCTTCTCTGGTCCTCCAAACCTGTCAATCAGCTCGTCAAGAGTGTTGAGTGGCAGCTCCTTCCCCAGTTCTGCTATTTTACCCAGCAGCCTCTGCTTAAGTTCTTCTAGTCTAGCTGAAAACACACACACACACACACACAGGATGACTTCAGCACAGATTCTGGAACAGACCTTAATCACTCCTGTGTGGTTTAGCCGTCTAGACAGAAATTAGGCCTGATTTAATAAAGTGTGAGCTGCACTCCTTCGCTCATGCTGTCCTGTTCATTCAGGGATTGAAGTCTTCTAAAACACACAGTGATTATAATGTGCAAGCGCAGAAAAAAAAGAAACACTTCACACATGTAGTTCGGCTTGCAAAGTAGGCGCGTGGAAAGGAGGGATTTAGAGAGACTGATTCATCCGTCGAGTCGTTTGAGAATCATTGAACATTGTGGTGATGTGCAATGTATATTATAAGAAAATTGTACCTTTGATTTTTTTTTTTTTTTTTTTTTTTTTTTTTTTACTTTTGATGCACGTAAACCTGTTGTTGGAGACCTACAAAACTAAATTAGGAAACTTTAAAATAGCATAATAGGCACACTAAGTTATTCAGTCAAGATCAGTGAGTAATTTTCCTTTGTCATTTGTTGTTTGATTATCATTATCAATGACAGACTGCAGCAGGTTTATTAGGCTGCTGTCACTTTAAGAGCTGATGCACGGATCCAATATACTGTTACACACGTTTTCTTTCTTAACCGTGTATGTTTACATAAGACATAACCCAGTGTTAATGCGATTATTCTCCAAAAAGGCATTTTGACATTTTTGTTAGGGCTGGGCGATACGGCTGAAAAAAATATCACGATATACCGTATATACCCGAATATAAGACGACCCTGAATATAAGACGACCCCCGCATTTTCCAGACTTATTTTTGGGAAAACAAGGTGCTCGCCACCTCTGAACATTACATTCTGTGACTTCAAATTTTTTGGCAGCTTTGCAATTATTAGATGATTCTGCCTCATTCACGACCATAAGTTTAAAGTTGGTGTCATAACTGTTTCGAACGTGTTGGTTTATTTGACCAACTTTTGATGCTCTTTTCTCAAAATGATCTCTTGACTTCTCCATGGCGGCACTTTACTGTTTATTTAATTCATAACACTGTCACTAATTACGTAGCCTATCGTGTTGGCGCCCTCGACTGTTTCCCCCTGCTTTCTCCCTTTCCCCCCGTGATTTTGTCTATATCGCGAATATAAGAGGACCCTCCCCATTTTTAGGACACAAACCTAGTCTTATATTCGGGTATATACGGTAAGCGTTTCATAACGGTCGTTATCGATAATTATGAATTTTTTTATGACCCAATTAAAATAAGGACCAGGAGAAAAATATATTACATTTAAACATTTTTATTCTAAATTTAACCTTCCTCTCTGATTATAATCCTCTCAGTTATAAAAGGCAGAAATGTCAACAACCATTGGAAACACTCAAATAATTCGCAACGTAAACATGAGTCTAAAATCACAATGAACACTTTAATTCTCTCTTAACATTAAGGTGCAGTGCCTCCGTTATTTCTTTGTGCTGTTTAGATGCTTTGTCATAAGGCACTGATGCAGAGTAACATTTCCTCTCCATGTCATTTCAAAGAATAGCACATTGGCGAGCGCGTCGAGTATAAACCCCTCCTCAAACGGACGAGGTTGCGCGTGCAGTCAGCGGAGGCTCACGCTGCAGAGCCAGACAAAAGTATAAACAAGGCTTAAGGTGGTTAAACAAGGCTTAAGGTGGTTAAACCAGTTTATGGTATTACCAGTCTTGGTCGGGACGACGGTCTTGCATAATTTGTGGTCAGACTTATAAAATCCCAAAAACTGCCATACTGGCGAGCTGACTTGTTTTCCCGTTTCCTGCGGCACTCATTTTCAGGTTGATCTCCAAACATGATACTGTTACATGATTGGCTGTTAGCGTGTCACTCCCTACATTGCTAGGTTACCAGAGAGTGAGTGCCTTTGTTCATACAACCAAACTTTCTTTAGCGAACGTATTTTTTATTGATATCGATTACGTGTCTATCGCGATACATATCATTATCGTTTTATCACCCAGCCCTAATTTGTGTGTACGCATTCAGGTGCGAATCCGAAGCCCATTTGCTTACCCACGGTCGGCACTTATTCAAATGAACCACACTGACAGAGCAATCGGACCAGTTCATTAATAATCGAATCAAACCGGCCAAGTGTGAACATACCCTAACAAACAAAACTAAATTTAGATTTTATCTTGCATTTAAGTCCACCTACCAGCAGGCCCATTGATGTGGTTAACGAAAATCACATCATCATTGTCCTGTAGTGATTCAGGGGAGGAGTTGGATTCGCTGTCCATCTCATCTGAGTCAGAGTCTGAATCGTCGCTGATTTTAATAACCCCGCACACATCCATAGAGTGCTTCGGAAATTTTGAAGTCCGGCCTCTGGGCTTTCCTTCAGAAAACAAAGAAACGGTTTCAGAAAGATTCATAACAAAAATCCCACAGACCAAAAGGCCCGGAGACAAAAATCAATGATACGGCACAAATAAGATGTGACTTACGTTTCCTCTTGCTTGCGGCACTTTTTTCTCTTTTGGGTTTCTGTGTTGGGAAGTGTTTCTGAACTAATGACTGGAAAACCCCCCTACATGACAAAAACCCACAAATCTCAATACAGTTCTCATAACCACAGAGCTATTGCACAGATATGTATCCATTTCATACAACTCTCTGGAATTCTGATTGGCCTATTGGTGATTTGTTGGCGATTTCCATCTTTCCCCACTCAAACAGAGAGAAGCTGTACTAGCCTCTCATGGACAATGGACTGGCTTGCTTTAAAGACTTTCAGTGCACTCACTCAGCAGCAGAGACGAATCTGTCCAGGTGTCCATCGTTCTCGTCCAGGACTTCTCGAGTACGAGCCTCTCCAGTGGACTGCAGGCCAATCACAATGCACTGTTTGAAATGACATGGGAGAGAGGCGGAGCCAGAGTCAGCCGATTTGACAAATAGTGAAACACTTAAAACATGGTTTCCAATAGAGCTGCATGATTCTGGATAAATCAAGAACCACGATTTAAGAAAAATTATTTGAATGAATAATTGATTCAATGACTCAATTAGAAGTATTTTAATGTTTTATTACTGGATGAATGAGCATTTTTGAACAAATCTCTTGAATGAATGATTCAATGACAAATACATTTAACAGTCACTTGTCGCCACCAACTGGTGTAACAATGTAATCAATACAATCGTTATTTGAAGTGTCATGAATATTGTAAGACTGTATATATGTGTATGCGTATGTATATATGTGTGTGTGTATTTTTTATGGCTCCTGTTAGTGGGTGGGATATATTAGGCAGCAAGTGAACAATTTGTCCTCAAAGATGATGTGTTAGAAGCAGGAAAAATGGGCAAGCGTAAAGATTTGAGCGAGTTTGACAAGGGCCAAATTGTGATGGCTAGACGACTGGGTCAGAGCATCTCCAAAACTGCAGCTCTTGTGGGGTGTTCCCGGTCTGCAGGGGTCAGGATCTATCAAAAGTGCTCCAAGGAAGGAACAGTGGTGAACCGGCCACAGGGTCATGGGCGGCCAAGGCTCATTGATGCACGTGGGGAGCGAAGGCTGGCCCGTGTGGTCCGATCAAACAGACGGGCTACTGGAGCTCAAACTGCTCAAGAAGTTAATGCTGGTTCTGATAGAAAGGTGTCAGAATACACAGAGCATCTCAGTTTGTTGCGTATGGGGCGGCATAGCCGCTGACCAGTCAGGGTGCCCATGCTGACCCCTGTCCACCGCCGAAAGCACCAACAGTGGCACGTGAGCATCAGAACTGGACCACGGAGCAATGGAAGGAGGAGGCCTGGTCTGATGAATCAAGCACCTGAGGCCCCACCTCACAACTTACAGGACTTAAAGGATCTGCTGCTAACATCTTGGTACCAGATACCACAGCACACCTTCAGGGGGTCTAGTGGAGTCCATGCCTCAGCGGGTCAGGGCTGTTTTGGCAACAAAAGGGGGACCAATACAATATTAGGAAGGTGGTCATAATGTTATGCCTGATCGGTGTATATAATAAATATGATCTTTTTTTATGATCATTAGTATTATTAAATAAAACGTTAATAACATAAGAAATCTTACTATTGTAATATGTCACCAAAAAAATTGAGAATGTAATAAAATAATAAAATTTTTACAGTACAACTGTAAAATTACAACATTAATATTTATGGCTTTATGTCTTCAATTTTGTCAGAAAGCCTTCTGTATTGACAATGGTTTATAAAAGCTTCTCATTACAAGTTTGATGTTGCGTTCACAAATGCAGAGCAGATGGAGTGTGTACAGATCAGCATTTACTGCAAACCGAACCGACACTGAATTCATGAGCAGCTAATGTGTAAATGAACATAGGGCAGTGCTTCACTCTGAAACAAGCACTGCATATATTTATTTAATTAAATCACACGGTGTTTCAATTTTGGTTTTATTTTGATTAATCTTGCAGCACTATTACTGGGTAAGGATATGCAAAACCTTTTCATGGGTTTATTACAAGCAAAAGCACAAATCTTAATCCTGACTCACCTTGCCGTGCTGCATCTCAGTATGAGCGAGCTCCACCAGACGACGGACTTTAGCGGCGATGCAGAGGTACTTAAAAAACCTCTGGTGTGACGACCAGAACTGACCCCATAGAGACTTCCGGGAGGCCAGACCCAGCGTGTCTGCAGCTCTGGTGAACAGCTCGAGAGCCTCAGCCCACTGGAGAGAGGAAGAGGATTTTAAATGCTGTATAATCAAAATCTGTGGACAAATCCTGGCAGTTACGTCTACATTAATCTGGAAAACATTTGAAATCGCATCTTTACCTATACCAGCCTTCTGTCCACACTGAGATGCCATTTTTGTCCTTTTTGAAGACGTTCTCCCAAGTGGATATTTTACAGTACAACTATAAAATTACAATGCTAATATTTATGGCTGTCTTCATTTTTAAACATTAAGCACTCAAGCTTTTATTTTGGTGGGAAACCACAGGAGCCCTTAAACAGGGTTTCCTCTCTTCGTAAGGATCACACCCTAAAGTAATATATCGCTCTCTAAGGCCCCGATCACACAGAACACGTTTTTCAGGTTCGAAAACGCGAGGCGCACTGCACTGCCTTTTTTGGTTGACGTTTTTTCATTTTGAAAAGAGCAGTGCGCTGCAGTTTTTTTTTTATAGGTTGCTAAGAAACCACCGAATCACTGTCCTGTCAGTCTAATAAAGGTAACGGTCACCACAATGGAAGGCCGATTGGAAAATAATAGAAAAAAAAAACGCGTTGACGTCGGGCGCTTTTCCGCTCAGAGTTGATTTTGAACTTCATGCGCTCCTAAAACGCAAGGCGCCCGGGCACATAAGCAGAACGCATAACGCTCACTCCCAACAGAAATCCATTAGAAAAAGGCGCCTCTCGCTACAAAAACGTGTTCTGTGTGATCAGGGCCTAAGTCTTTAAAAGGCGTACAGTTTATTGCCATGACTTAACTTTTTTCACATACATTATGACTAAAGGAAGCTTCCGCCACAGATTAAAAAATAAAAAAGGGTAATTGCGACTAGGGCTGGGTATTGATTCACAAGCTCTCAAATCGATTCGATTTCGATTCTCGATTCAACTCAATGAATATAGGTTTAATACAAATACTATAGGCATTTATAAAAAAAGAACAGTGAACATAAGTTTACAAGTGGGTAATTAAAAAGAAAAGAAGAGCCACAAACCTGTTAAACTCATATTTTAGGTACACTCAGGTACATTAAAACAGAACCCATCTCTATATCTCAAATGCATACAATTGTTAAATACAATACAATTTTGCCACTTTATTCTAAAAGATTTATCTGAGAAGTATTTTATACAATTTTGTTTTTATTGATATTTTGATATATTTATTCTAAAACATAAAAATGATATTGGATGATTTTCAGCACACGGCAAGCTTTTCTTGCGATTTTGCCGGCTGCCATGTGTGCGGTTACTTTTCATTCACAAGAAGCGCGTTCATATCGGGACACAAGTAGTTGCCGTGGTAACGAATAACAATACCTTAACGTGCTGACTTATGTGGACTAACTTTAATTTGAGGAAATCTGTTTATAATGCAAGCTATTAGGTTTGAATTATTGGTCCTGCGCTGTCTATTAACTCAGTTGATTTGAATAGGTCTATAATGGCTAACGTACGTGCTTCAGTGAACGCTCAAGTTTGCTCAATGCAAGGCAAGCATTCGCGTGTATGTGCTCTATTTTTAGCGTTTGTGTGCTCGGCTGTGGGGGTGTTGCAATGTCTGGGGGATGTCTCATCAAATGCTTCCGCAGATTTGTAGTATTACACAGCATTACAAAAGACGACAACGCACCGGAAGCCGCCATTTAAGCACTGAATGAATGACAGGCGCGCCTCTCACTCCTTTGTAACATCGCTCAAGGCAAATAAGAGGGTGACATCTAGTGGAGAGGACTAGTAATTCGATTTACGTTAATCTTATGTTCAATAAACTCTTTGTTTTTCACTTTTTTACAAATTATTTGTTTTTCCAAAAAGTAAAAAAAGTTTTCCAGGACATTTTATATTTTCTCCAATTTTCCATGTGTTTTCCAGGACTGGAAAATTTATCATACATTTTCCAGGACAAGTGGGAACCCTGCTTAAAGCTTCTCTTTTGTTGACAACAGCCGGTTTATAAGTTTGTAGAAGATGTTCTGTGCATATCGTGCTTTCAAATGCACGTTATAAGCGACCTAAACTCCTCCCAAGTGGATACATTTGAAAACACACTTTTCTCGTTGTAATGTGGACGGTAAATAATTGGAGGAAAACAAGTATATTTTAAAACTATGATGCATGTTTAGTCATGTGATGCATTGTACCCATAGATATCTATGGTTATAAAGGCATTGTTGTGCCTTTAAAAACAAATCTTTTTGAGGATAATTGCATTTTAGACCACACATGGAATAGCGATTGAGTGTGACCTGGTGAGATATTTTGCTAATAAAATGACTGTGCCAGAAGAACAGCATTAGAACGTTATTATGTCTGGTCTTTCGGTATAATCTCAGTGAGCTTTTTTTATTTTTTTACACAGGCACAGTAAGATGATTTAGGCGTTTTACAACGTTTCAGTGGTTACAAGAAACATTTGGAATACGTTTGTGTGGACATCCAAAATAATGTAGAGGTGTCTGTGTGTTTCTCTCACCAGTCTAGCTGCTTTGTTGTAGACCAGTTTAAACTCTTCGTCCAGTGTAATCTCCTCTATACGGAAGGACACGCCGGAAAAGCTCAGCTGCCGTGCAATATACATGCCACTCACTTTCATATCCATGGCTACAATCTCCATGGCACCAACGCCCCTTGAAGATGGAAGGAGAATAGTTTTAAAAAGTGACAATTTTGTCAGAAAAAAAGGGAGACATCTAAGCCATGATCACTATGATGCTGAAGATGAACTCTGACCTCTTCTCAATAGCATGCAGAAAGTCGTCAAACGCCTTGAACGGTGTTCCTTGACCCCAGATCCCCAATCGGCTCATGTATATCATATTCTTTGGCTCAGAAGCACCTAGAGAACCAAAATGATGAAGGCAGGAAACTCTTCGATCTCAATAATACACAAAGACCAAGAGATTTGAATGAATGAAACCATAATAAACCCTTTTTAAAGGGGACCTATTATGCACCTATGCAATATAAGTTTCAAGTGTCCCCAGAATGTGTCTGAAGTTTCAGCTCAAAATACCCCACGGATCTTGGGGATAATTTTTGTGTGGAAGGCAAAACATGCTGTTTTCATGTGGTGCATCTTTAAATGCAAATGAGCTGCTGCTCCGTCCCCCTTTCCAGAAGAGGGCGGAGCCTGTACAGCTCGTGCCTCGGATACTCTGACAAAAACTTGGTTTTGATTGTCATCTCTAAATCACACTCACACGACATTGCAGTTCTTCATCATCATGAAAGTTTATTATCTGCATGCGTTTTAAAGCGTCCCGTGAGTATTAAACCAAGTTCTCTTTTTTACGTCTTATTGCACTTAAACGGTCAAATACACACATGGTTGTCAAAAACACACAAAGTTAACCACCAAAGTCGGTTATGTCGGTGAACGTAAAGAAATTGCATGTGTATTAGATTTGTGTATTAAAGTGAGAGCAGCGTAATATACAGTACCTTCTATGAATTAATATGAATCAAACAAAAGAAAAACAGAAAACCCCTCACTGCTCTTGACTGAATAACTTTAGTAGCTTTAATAAGAATACATTTAAATGCTGCTGTTAAATGCTCTGGTGAGGAGACATGAGGGGCGGAGTTAAGTGCCAGTCATGGGCGGGGCCTGTTCCAATGTGCCATCACATTTTTGAGATTAATGCATGTATGCAACTTTTCATTTTCCGTCGGTCTTAGTGCATGATGTAACTACAGAAGAGGAAAGTTTTAAAAAGGAAAAATATTGAAAGTCTTTGGTCACTGATGATGCTAACGGTCTAATCAGATTCAATGAATTATGCTAAGTTATGCTACAAGTTCTACCGCCAGATCCGGAGATCGGCTGAATGGATTCGAAAACGGTAAAACTCAACCGTTTAACTCTAGGGGAGTTGGAAAATGAACTATTTTCAAAAAAAGTGGAGTGGTCCTTTAAAAGTGAATTTTGCATAATAGGTCCACTTAAGTGTTTATTTGGAGAATATCTAACCCTAACCAAAGCAAACGCCAAGGGGTCAAAGTTTGGCTAGTTAGCATGGTCCAGTTAACAACACCATCTGGGCCTCAAATGCAACTTTCTCCATGGACAGACATTCAATTGTGGCAGATGTTTAACCAGAGCCTAGTTTGTCTGGAGTATGCAACATACTTTCTATTTCAAATAGGCTAAATGCTGTTCTTTTTAATTTTCTATTCATCAGGAATCCTGAAGAAAATGCATCACTGTTTGCACAAAAATATGAAGCAACCGTTTCCAACATTGATAATAATCATCAAATTAGAATGATTTCTGAAGGGTCATGTGACACCAAAGACTGGGAGTAACGATGCTGAAAATTCAGCTTCAATATATTTCAATATATTCCACCCACCTGTGGCACTGGCATACACCACTCTCGCCTGGGGCAGTTTGCTCTGCAAATCCAGGACGGCTTTACCCATCTTGGTGGAAGTCGCATTTTTAGCCTTATGGCACTCGTCAAACACAATCTGACAGAGGTTAAAGGTCAAGGATCAACAGCACTACTACAATACTTTTGTTAAAACATATCATACCATGGTCTGTCTTAATGGCTGGAAGATATGCACAGTTAGTTCCAAGTCAGTTTAATCATCGTTCTATATTAATGCATACTATGTTTTCATTGAAGCTACACATACGTCACTCACACTAAGGAGCACAGAAACTTATCAATGCTGACTTTTATTAATAAAATAGCTTCGCTACTGAATCGCTGCATTATATTTCTCAGCAACAAGGGGGGTTACATCGCTTATTTTGAAGTAATTAAATTCACAAAATTCACACACACTTTTCATCTCTCTCTCTCTCTCTCAATAATTAAATCAAACTTTATCTCTGTGTCTGATTTAAAACAGGCAAAATGCTAGATCTAACAAGCCGTAACTGACAAAAATAACCAGAATTTTTACCCTTCCAGTCAAATATCGAGCTGTAAACATCAACAAAAGCTTTAAGTTCTCATTGCGGCCAAATAACCATTGTGTAAGTAGGAAAACCCAAGACCTCCACTTCACATCAGGGGTTCTTTTCCTCCATGTTGTGTATTAAAATCGTTTAATGCACAGCTAGCCATGGGTTATCCCTAGTTAATCAGTATTAAAGGTTCAGTGTGTGATTTTTAGCAGCATCTAGTGGTGAGGTTGTGAATTGCATCCCCCAACGCTCACCCCTCTCTTTCAGAGCACATAGAGAAGCTACGGTGGCTGTAAGGGGACCCGCAGTGTGTGTAGATAGAAATGCCTCATTTCTAAGGTAATAAAAACAAAGGTTCATTATGTAACGTCTTTATACACCACTGAAAACATAGTCACGCATATTATATTGCATATCCTCAAATACTACACACTGCACCTTTAAGTTAACTACTGTGCGTCTCATTTGAAAATGGACAAACACTCTTGTTGAATGCCAATCCTTGCTAAAATGGTGCTGAAACTCCAGTTAAGATTTCAAGATTCAAGATTTCAAATGAATGCACAGACTGCAACGCTTGACGTGAAGGATACGACTCCATCAAAGTTGGGTTTGCACCAGTCCAGGATCTGTTTGAGTCTGGTGCGGTGCTGCCCCCCGGCCTGGCTCTCTCCAATCAGCGCTGAGTATGTGGCGAAAAGAACGCCCTCTGAGGTAGCCGTATCTCCGTATTTAATCTGTATGAAAGAGGAAAAGAATGAGAACCGCCACACCGGAACATTCAAATCTGCATTGGCACTGACCAAGAGAAAGCCTCATTCAGACACATATGAAACAGCTTCACAAACCGTCTTTCTTTTCAAGCACAGAGTAGTGCTAGGCAGTATATCGGTTCATACCGAATACTGGTGTTTATTTTTGTTATGATATGAATTTTGATTTAGGTCACTTAAAACGTTCGGAGTACGGCACAGCGACACTGTTTGAGAGGGGTCCCTTTTCATTGTTGCACTGTATTGAGGACACAGCGGAGATTGCATTACACCCTATGGCTGAACCCAAAATCGCCCCCTAAACCCTCATTCACTATTCCCTACGTTAGTCCACTAATATAGTTCACTTGAAGGAGTGAATGAAAACAAGTGTGTGAAGTCGGACATCCGCTCTGTGTACATCGGCTCTACACTCGTTATTGCGGTGTAATGTGCGATTGAATGAGTGTATTTGATAACGTCCACTATGGTTTCGGACACTACAAATGGCTGTCCCCTCAAATAATGCCCTATTAGAGGATATAGGGGGCGATTTCGGATTCAGCCCTTGATTACAGCGTAGAATTCAAACAGCATGCAGCGCGTGCAAGAGCGCCACGATGAGATTAACAATGGTCACCACATGGATCATATAGATCAGATACAAGCGAGTGAGAGCATTTCATTTTTATGGACGCATTTCATATACTCTAGTGCTCTAAACATAAACCAGCAGCGTGTATGCATAATGAGCGTGTATGCAGGTCTGTGTTTTATTGGTTGTTGTCTCCCCTCAGCATCATTTTGTGGGGCTTTGCAAACCTGTATTAACTCTAGTGTGGAATGTTTCTACAGGAATTTCCAAATTTTTGCCTGTCGAACTAGTTCATTTCGTTAACGAAATTATGACCATTTTTTTCCCAGAGACAAAGGCGAGATGACACAAATGTCCTTAAACGATACCTGCGACTATCAACATGCAATATTGACGAAAAAAGACAGGACTAAAATGTAGTTTAAAAAATAAAAGTTGACCAAAATCAAGTTTTTGACGGTGGAAAAAAAAGGGGAGCGTTCGAGCGTTAAAGCTTTAAGTTGCCAGATTCCAATAATTTAAATTCCCCAATCAGAGCTTTTGTTACAAGAACATGTATACTATCCGCTGTTTTACTTAATCTTTGTAATCTGGCAACCGTGTGCACGAGCTCTCTGAACACACCATAAACAAGTAAGCTGCATTTCAGCATCTTCCTTTGAGATCTTCTGACGTGTCATTCAGTCGGTCTGTGTTCTGTCACGACTCACGAGCAGTTTTGTGCAACTAAATGGGTCATCAAACCTTCTCAGTGATGAACTGTAATAAAATCTCTGGACTATTTGCGCTTGAGTTTGCTGAATATCTGCACTTACACAACCTCTGTGTGACAATAGTCTTTTTGCTGTTTTAATACAAAAACATTAAAAGTAATGTGGAATTTCACCGTTTTAAATTTTTAGAGAAGTTTCTTGTTTCTCCATTAGGCCTATATGATAAACAGCCCATAATAAATCAAACTAGATGAGGTAAAACAAACTGTGCGTATGGGTCGACATTCTCTTGATTTGGGTTTATAGTTGAAAGTTCAACAATTCTGATGAAATGTAAAAATTAGTGCTGTGCAAATTAATCGCAGGCGATTAATTCTTTCAGTTGACAACATTTTTCATGGCAAAAATGTTTTCATTGACACAAACTGGACTAAAATGCTCAGACATTTAGTCCAGGGGTTTTCGAACTGGGGTCCGGGGACCTCCAGGGGTCCTCCAGAAGGTTTTAAGGCGTCCCCAGAAAATCTAGCGAACATCCTAACGGTTTCATTTCTACTGTATATGTTTGCTTTGCATCTTTCTAGTGAGTTTTCCTCACTATAGTCCTTTATCTTGCTCACTGGGGTTGTAAAGCAGTATTCTTAACACAGGATGTAAGCTGCTTACATACATTTATTACGAAAAGTTGCTTATACAAATAATTGTTAATTGAAAATGTTCTTCAGGTTTATATATCCAACATTAAGTATAGCCAATTTAAGTTTGGAAACAATATGTTGCATTTATAAATGTCACTGCATTCATCTAACAGTTTAAATGTTTTTCCATATATAAAAAAATATAGAGATGGATTTTAGGAAGGGGTCCCTGGCATCATAAAGTTTGAAAACCCTGATTTAGTCGACTAAACCTTGACGAAACAAAAAGGACAAGGTTGACTAAATAAGATAAAAACTAAAAAGCTTAATAAAAAAATAGCTGACGAAATGAACATGAAATGAAATCATGACCTAAAATTTTCACTTAAAGCCCCTGATATTTTAAGTTAACGTTTCAATAATTTAACACATTTGGAGGTTTAAGGCAGTATTAAGTTAAATTAAAATAATCGAAATAAAGCTTAAACGAAATAAAATAAATAAATAGAGGAGCTTAAAAGAAAGAGAAAATGTTATCGTAACACATAGTTGTTACAGTCACTAAGTTGATGTATTAATTAAAATTAATAAACAAATAAAAACGGATAAACAAAATACTTTAATATTTAAAAAAAAAAATTATTTAATTTTTGTAGCAAGTGTTTTACTTTGTTTTTGTTTATTTAAATTTGCATTATGATTTAATTATTAGCTTTTAAGCTTGTTAGTTCCATCACATGTGTACAATATTGATGAAGATAAAACTGTGATGATTCTGTTCACAAACCTTATTTAAAGCAAACACAGGGATGTGGAGAGCTTCTATATCCTTGAGATCCCTCTCAGCATCATACTTCAGATCATTTGACACACTGAACCTAAAACAGAGCAGAATCACAGGGGAAAAACAAAAATTAAAGTTCCCTCTGTTACGCATGGATTGAGAATCATCAGGCGTGTTAGGGACACATGCGGTTGTTTACCATAATGCTCTCTTCCGTCCCTTTAAAAAATTCTCCAGTATGATTCCAGCCACAGTGCGGCCCTTCCCAACACCGGCCCCGTCTCCGATCAGAAAACCCGCTCGCTGACCGTTCTGAAGAATCACCTCGTGTTGCTGAGGAGCACGACCACAAATGAAACGTCATATAATTGTGCTAGACATTTCCGAGTGGAAAGAGACAATAACAGTAAAGTGCAGAGAGAGCTTGGAGGACCAGCACCTGGCAGGCGTAGATGATGGCCTCCAGCTGCAGGGCGGACAGCAGGCCGGAGTTAATGGTGCTGTCTGAAATGGACAGTGTGTAGGTGATGTCAGGAGGAGGAACGCTGGACAGGGTGTTGGTCTCGACTACGATGTCCGGGTGAGAGATTCCAATAGTAGCTGTACACGAGAACAGAGCGTTTATTTGCACACGGAAACGCCACAAAATAATCGAGTTGAGTTTTTACTGTAGTAGCGATGGGCAGCATGATGGAATGCGTGTTCATTAATTCAAATAAAAACTGCTCTCACAACATGTGTTGTTTAAGGCCAGTTTGGCTTGTTATAGAGCAAGTAAACAACAAATAAATTGCATTAAAGCTAGCCTGACAAGCCTGACCCACATCAAGATGTTGGGTCTGTGAACTCCCCATTGGCAGGGCTCAATCCGAGAGGCGGGATAAACAGTTGTCTTTCAAATTCCCTCTGCACGCAATAGGATAGCGCTACAACCAACCAGAGCAACGAAGAAGGTGAAGCGGAGCTAGCTGATAGATTAAACTTTGACTAAATGACTTCAGTGCCGTTCTTTGTACTTTTCTCAAAGAAAAGTTTAACAAGTCTCCCGGAGTCACGGCCAAAGCCGATTGGAAAGACCGCTGTTCGCCAGCTTCTTTGTTTTCTAGTAGCACACGGAACTGCGGCAACTCTGCCGTCATTGTTAACCCCGCCCACCGACTCTATACACGATGTGATTGGCCTGACCAGAGTTTGGTTTTTCCAGCTCACAAGCCGACGGAGAGTTGCTAGACTACACTCGCGGCAAATTAGATTTGCTGCTGCTAGAGTGCGTCTAGATTTCTAGGCTACATTAAAGGGACAGTTCACCCAAAAATGAACATTTTATGTTGATCTGCTTACCCACAGGGCATCCAAGATGTAGGCGTCTTTGTTTCTTCAGTAGAACACAAACAAAGATTTTTAACTCCAACTGTTTCAGTCTGCCAGTCGTATAATCCATGTCAATGGTCACAGGTGAGAGTATGAGAGCTATGGGAGTAAAGAAACATACATGTACGAATCTATATTAAACCCTGTGGCTCTGGACAACACATTGATGTCTTAAGACACAAAATGATTGGTTTGTGCGAGAAACCGAACAGCATTTTTATGATTTTTTTTACCTCGAATGCGATCTATGTACAACAGCCTTGAGTGTGCGATCACTTCCGATGAGTAAGGTCAAATGTACACGATATGGCTTATCTCAATCGGATACAAGCTCCGGAAGTGATCACTCTACGCCATATCATGTATTTTGACCTCACCTACTGGAAGTGATCATGCACTCAAGGCTGCTGTACATAGTGTTGTATTTGAGGTAAAAAAAAAATGTATGTAAATACTGTTCGGTTTCTCGCACAAACCGATCGTTTCGTGTCTTAAGACATCAATGTGTCGTCACGAGCCGCAGGGTTTAATATGGATTCATATGTGTATGTTTTTTTTAACTCTCATAGCTCTCATACTCTAAAATGTTCCCATTGACATGCGTTATACGCCTGACAGACTGCAACGGTTGGAGGTAAAATCTTCATTTGTGTTCTAGTGAAGAAACAAAGACACCTACATCTTGGATGCCCTGGGGGGGTAAGCAGATTTTTGGGTGAACCATCCCTTTAAGGAAACATAATTGGCCAATTTGCTTAAACAAAAAAAACAAATCGACATTGAAAAATTATGACCGGTGCATCATTAGTTGTTTTTTTAAGCACTTTGAATTTCATATTAAAAATGATAATTAAGACTCTTATCTTACGGTTAATATACCATTATATAAATACTAGGGGTGTAACGGTACACAAAACTGACGGTTCGGTTCGTACCTCGGTTCTGAAGTGACGGTTCGGTACAGCAGTTTTACACAATTGCTTTATTTTTATTAAACAGTGGTCCTTAAATGAATTCAATTAACACTAAAAGTTTCTTAAAGATAATGCTGTAAACTATAGGGAGCCCTTACTCACACATTACTATAATATTAAAGGACCGAGCGGAAACTATGAGCCTAAAGTCAGCTGCTATTCATGTTTTAATATAATAATCAACACTCAAATAACGCATTGTGTGCAAACATGTAAACTTCACATTAGGCCGATTAAAATATAATCATTTATACACAGTGGCAGATTTATTTAAACAATCCAGACATCATTAACAGGTTTAGTAGAATATAAAATGAACATACAGGCTAATATAAATGAATATATATAGGCTAATATAATGACTATATAGGCTAACAATGAATATACAGGCTAATACAATGAATATGACGGCTAATATAGGTCATATATAGGCTAATATAATGAATATGACAGCTAATATAGGTCATATGACGGCTAATATAATATATAGGCTAATATTAATAAATATATAGGCTAATATAGGTCATATATAGGCTAATATAGGTCATATATAGGCTAATATAATATATAGGCTAATATTAATGAATATATAGGCTAATATAGGTCATATATAGGCTAATATAATGAACATATAGGCTAATATAGTGAACGTATATAGGCTAATATAATGAATACGACGGCTACTATAGGTCATATATAGGCTAATACAGGTCATCTATAGGCTAATACAGGTCATCTATAGGCTACTATAGGTCGTATATAGGCTACTATAGGTCGTATATAGGTCTGCCCACCCATAGTGTATGGTATGGGAACAGCACCAGTCATGACCGCAAAGCCCTGCAAAGAGTAGTGCGCTTATCCGAGCGTATCTCAGGGTCAGCTCTCCCGTCTCTGCAGGACGTCTACACCAAACGCTGCAAAGGTAGAGCTACCAAGATCATCAAGGACTCTAATCACCCTGCAAACCCTCATTTCACGCTGCTGCCATCTGGTAAGCGCTTCCGAAGCCTGATGGCCAAAACTGAGAGACTCAGGAGGAGCTTCTTCCCCCAGGCCATCAGACTCCTGAACTCAGTCACTTAACACCACGTGACTTCACGTCAGGATAAACATCGATACACTGACATTGCACTGCACTTTCTGTTCTCGTTGTTACTGTGTAACAACCTGTCATAAACCTGTTTGCACATTATACTCTTATACATTTGTTAACCACATATTTATAAGTCTACAGTTTACTTACTGCACAGTTTATATATAGTACTTTTTTATCCTATTTCTATTATAATTTCTTCCTCGTGTTTTTAACTGTGAATTTGCACTGTCCATGAAGCGGACCTGTTCACATTTCACTGCCGGTTGTATATTCTGTATATAACTGTGTATGTGACAAATAAAACTCTTGAATCTTGAATCTACCCCTGTGCTGTAGATTGATTTGATATGACATCTATTTACATTTGGATGGCTTGTATTCGGCGTACGTGTCCACGTGCCCCAACTCCTCCGTCTCTTCCTCGTCCGCCTCCTCCTCTTCCTCTGGTGGCAGGAGAGGAGCAGCAGGCTGTGGAAAATGATGGATGGAGGCAGAAAACACCAGATGATGAAATGTGATGAAATAGAGGAGAGAGTATTAGTTAAAGGTAAAGAGAGAATCTACCTTAAAACCTGCCACTGACGCAGACAGAAACGCGCTGAAGTCATCCAACCTGCCAGGAAACGTGCTCAAGTTCTGCTGGAGAACACGGATACAGAGGTGACGCTGAACACTCATAGGAGACAACACACACACACACACACACACACAAGGAACGAGACTCCGGCTACATGCTTTTACTATCGACTAAATGTCAGTTACTACAATTATCTATGAAAGCATGAGATCAGCTAAAGACATTCAGTAGGACGATACAACTACAAAATAATAATAATAATAATAAGTTACTACTCCTATTCATTTATATTCATAAACATTCATTTTACAGACCAAGAGTAAACTTCAATACTATTAAATTATTATTATTATTATTATTATTATTATTATTATTATTAATAATAATAATAACATTAATTAATGTGTTATTTAAATTCAAGTTATTTTATGATGTAGATACAGAACTATTATAATATATAATTCATTAATTTCATTTTAAACAACAAGGGGTAACCTTTCAAAATGATTACTATTATTATTACTCATTATCATTTTTACTGTATTTGAATGATAAAATACAGAACTATAATATATTGTGTATTAAACGGTAATAATTCAATACTAAACATAATAATAATATAATAATAATAATAATAATAATACATTTTTATTTTTTTATTTAAATGATAAAATATAGAACTCATAATTCATTCAAATTTTATTTAACAGAACAACAGTAACATTACAATACTAAAATTATTATTATTATTACTACTACTATTATTAGTATCATTTATATTAAATAATTTCTTTTAATTCAATTTTTTTTTTTTTTTTTTGATAATACAGAACTATTATAATATATCATTCATTCGATTTTTATTTTACAGAACAATCGTAATATTTCAATACTAATATCTGTGGCAATCTACATGTCTTTGCTTTCAAACATTAACCCATACAGCTTTTATTTTGGCAGAAAAAAAACTTTTTCTTTGATTTACACAATTCATGCGTGTCATTTTTCAAATTGGAAAAGAGAGAAACCTGAATAAATGTGGATCCCTGTCTACTAAATTTGAACTGTAAAAACAAAATTAAAAACCTTAGCTTGGGCTCAACATTAGAGCAAGAGTACTGAACACTGAGCACATTTACATGCACAAAAATCAGCTTATTAAAATAAAACATTTTCCCAGTTTACATGCAAACCAATAACCCGGCAATGTTTACAGGTACTTCTACAGGCTAGCAACACTGAAACATAATCTTCCGTGTACCACTTCTCCATCTGCTTTAATCTGATAGCACAAGTGTTTACACGCCGGCAAAACTGGGGTAACGGGCAAAAATCTAGCTGTGTACCAAAATGGTTTTGTACCAACACTGTCGGCTTATGAAACATAATCAGTTTAAGAATGTGCATGCAAACGTGCTGATTGTTACTGAGTTTTGTGGCAGGACTAGTGTAAATGGTGGACAAATGAATATCTGAGAGAAAGCAGGTGTATAAATACCTGTCTCTGGCTGTGTCCAGGTATATCCCTGTACATATGTGACGCGGTGCCCTCAGCGGGTAACTGTGCCAGACTATCAGTGCCAAATCCTGAAGGGTCTGGATACTCCGACAGTGATTCAGATGGTGAGGAGAACAGCGATGTGTTGGACAGCTCATCTAGATCCTAAAAATAACCACCACAAAACATGCTCAGAAGTTGACACTTCAGTCATTTTACTGAAATACACAGAGCAGCTTTGCTTCTAGATACTCTGTTATCGAACCAAAGTGTGTCCAACTGTGCATGTCTTTCTGTGTTCAGTCTTTTCCATGCACTTACAATAAACGTGGACTTTAGTTTTCACACAAAAGCACCATAAAACTAGTCCAACATGTCGTCTGAAGCCGTATGCTTTGCATGAGGACAGATTAAATGTCATTGAATTGAAAGAGCAGCTGCGATAAAGGAAAGTCATACAAGTTTGACATGAGAGGTGAGATTATGTCCATTTTCATTTCTGGGAGAAGTATTCCTGTGATACAGTGCTCATAAAATCATCTGATATATGATGCGTGAACTGCGGTTTGTTTTTCAGAGCTGCTGTGGACGCAACATTACTTCAGACAAAAACATTTGCTGTAAATCTGTCAAGAGATGGTTTTCATTCCTGGAAGCTTCAAACAGTAGGTGTGTAACGATACACTTGTGTCACGACTCGATATAAATCTCGATACTGAACTCACGATACAATACGCATCCCGATATTTTAAACGAAAATAAATTTTATTTTTACTTTTTTACTATTATTATTATTATCATCATCATCATCATCATCATCATCATCATCATCATCATCATCATCAACATCAACATCATCATCATCATGACCCACAAATACTCCCCCATTACATTATATACACTCACCTAAAGGATTATTAGGAACACCTGTTCAATTTCTCATTAACGCAATTATCTAATCAACCAATCACATGGCAGTTGCTTCAATGCATTTAGGGGTGTGGTCCTGGTCAAGACAATCTCCTGAACTCCAAACTGAATGTCAGAATGGGAAAGAAAGGTGATTTAAGCAATTTTGAGCGTGGCATGGTTGTTGGTGCCAGACGGGCCGGTCTGAGTATTTCACAATCTGCTCAGTTACTGGGATTTTCACGCACAACCATTTCTAGGGTTTACAAAGAATGGTGTGAAAAGGGAAAAACATCCAGTATGCGGCAGTCCTGTGGGAGAAAATGCCTTGTTGATGCTAGAGGTCAGAGGAGAATGGGCCGACTGATTCAAGCTGATAGAAGAGCAACTTTGACTGAAATAACCACTCGTTACAACCGAGGTATGCAGCAAAGCATTTGTGAAGCCACAACACGCACAACCTTGAGGCGGATGGGCTACAACAGCAGAAGACCCCACCGGGTACCACTCATCTCCACTACAAATAGGAAAAAAAAGGCTACAATTTGCACAAGCTCACCAAAATTGGACATTTGAAGACTGGAAAAATGTTGCCTGGTCTGATGAGTCTCGATTTCTGTTGAGACATGCAGATGGTAGAGTCAGAATTTGGCGTAAACAGAATGAGAACATGGATCCATCATGCCTTGTTACCACTGTGCAGGCTGGTGGTGGTGGTGTAATGGTGTGGGGGATGTTTTCTTGGCACACTTTAGGCCCCTTAGTGCCAATTGGGCATCGTTTAAATGCCACGGCCTACCTGAGCATTGTTTCTGACCATGTCCATCCCTTTATGACCACCATGTACCCATTCTCTGATGGCTACTTCCAGCAGGATAATGCACCATGTCACAAAGCTCGAATCATTTCAAATTGGTTTCTTGAACATGACAATGAGTTGACTGTACTAAAATGGCCCCCACAGTCACCCGATCTCAACCCAATAGAGCATCTTTGGGATGTGGTGGAACGGGAGCTTCGTGCCCTGGATGTGCATCCCACAAATCTCCATCAACTGCAAGATGCTATCCTATCAATATGGGCCAACATTTCTAAAGAATGCTTTCAGCACCTTGTTGAATCAGTGCCACGTAGAATTAAGGTGAATGGGGGTCAAACACAGTATTAGTATGGTGTTCCTAATAATCCTTTAGGTGAGTGTATATTCAACATTATATATAGTCGTTTAATGTAGTAATGTCACTGAAACTCTGTAAACTATTTTTTTCCCCCTCACGTATTACACACGCTTTCAATGCAAGCAGCATTCTCTCTCATGCTCGCTATGTCCCGCCTCTCTCACCATTAATGCACTATACATATAAAGAATAAACCATCTAAAATCCTTTGAATAATCATACTACCAAAACTAAATGTGATCTAATTATTTAAATAATGTTTCGGCAGCGCGTGCGCTTCAGATGATCAAAGCAATCAATCACAGTTCTAATCGCGTGTCAAAATGGCCACTCTCAAACTGTAAATGTTTAGCTCATCCAAGAATTTTAAAACATCAAATTAATTTGGCAAACTTGTAAAAAAGGGGAATTATAGGACCCCTTTAAACGCATTCATGTCCCTCTGAGCTGCACAGTCTGTGTAAATGTATCTAAATGCCACTTCCTCTGCATGGCAAAAATTAATTATTTGATTGCAAACAACTATTGTATCTTTTGCAGATTTAAATCCCGATTTGTTGATTAAATGTAAGAATGACACAAAGGATGATGCATACACTTAAATAGGTTTAAAAATGGCTTTATAAAAGTAAAAATGCTCATAAAAGGTAAAAATCCATTTAAACTTATTGAAAAAGATGATTTCTGACACTGTTGCAAACTGACCACAGCACAGAATGTGAATAATATCAAAAACTTTAGGAGTCAGCTGTCCACGGCAGTCCTAAACCAGCCAAGGTACCAACTAAATATGGTCTAATTATCTAAAAAAAAAAAAAAATACTATATAATTTGTTAATATCGCACACCCCATTATGCTTATTATGAAGTAGTAGGTAAAATAAGCTTAAGGCTTCAGCCTACATGTACTGTATAATTATGGAATGGTGTATGAAGGCCAACAAATCTTGATTTTGACAGTGCAACCCTCAAATATAGAGTAAACTTCAACTCAAGCTTAAGGTACAGAACAGGTGGAGTCCTACACAAACCCATAACCCTTCAACAATCAAATGAAAACCCATCCCAGATACTGTAACCTTCTATTCACAGATGTTACAGCCTCTTGAAAGTGCTCTACTGGATGGATCTTTCCATTTTGTGCTATAAAAATGATTTCTGGCTGTCAAAAGACGATGAAATTGCCTTGTATTATTCTGTAACTACTCTGTTCCGACAGCAAGACATCCAGTTGTGTAATTTTTCCATTTGCGAGAGTGAAACAGGCAATTTAGCCGAGATCAAGAAGGGTCAGGACTGAATAACGGGACAATAACTGTAAATTCTGCTAGACAGGAAGGAATGAGGAGTGCGGCACAAGGAGAAAGGTCAGAACAAGAGATGAAATGTCTGAACACATCAAGAACTGATATCTGTAGAAGTAGACGCTGAAATAAAAGAACTAAACTCGCAGCAATGGGTGGATCAAGCAACCTGTTTCTACACTTAAATCTCTCAAACCATAAATAATTAGAAATACATTTAATTGCATGCACTTTAAAAAAAAATTGAGCCTTTTTGGGTCATGTTTTTGAGGTTATTTTTTCAGTGTTTGGGTAGTTTTGTGTTACCCAGATCCCGGGTCAGACGCAACAACCCAGCGTTTGGGTAGTTTTGTGTTACCCAGATCCCGGGTCAGACGCAACAACCCAGTGTTTGGGTAGTTTTGTGTTACCCAGATCCCGGGTCAGACGTGACAACCCAGTGTTTGGGTAGTTTTGTGTTACCCAGATCCCTGGTCAGACACGACAACCCAGCGTTTGGGTAGTTTTTGTGTTACCCAGATCCCGGGTCAGACGTGACAACCCAGCGTTTGGGTAGTTTTTGTGTTACCCAGATCCCGGGTCAGACGTGACAACCCAGTGTTTGGGTAGTTTTGTGTTACCCAGATCCCGGGTCAGACGCGACAACCCAGTGTTTGGGTAGTTTTGTGTTATCCAGATCCCTGGTCAGACGTGACAACCCAGCGTTTGGGTAGTTTTTGTGTTACCCAGATCCCGGGTCAGACGTGACAACCCAGTGTTTGGGTAGTTTTGTGTTACCCAGATCCCTGGTCAGACGCAACAACCCAGCGTTTGGGTAGTTTTGTGTTACCCAGATCCTGGGTCAGACGTGACAACCCAGCGTTTGGGTAGTTTTTGTGTTACCCAGATCCCGGGTCAGACGTGACAACCCAGCGTTTGGGTAGTTTTTGTGTTACCCAGATCCTGGGTCAGACGCAACAACCCAGCGTTTGGGTAGTTTTTGTGTTACCCAGATCCCGGGTCAGACGTAACCACCCAGCGTTTGGGTAGTTTTTGTGTTACCCAGATCCCGGGTCAGACGTAACCACCCAGTGTTTGGGTAGTTTTTGTGTTACCCAGATTCCGGGTCAGACGTGACAACCCAGCGTTTGGGTAGTTTTTGTGTTACCCAGAACCTGGGTCATATTTGCATAGGCGATCTGATTGGCTGACGCCTGCGTTGGTGCTTGAAAAGTTTTCAACTTCTGCCGCGAGCAACACCAGTGACGCAAAGCAAACGCAACGATACACTCAATTCAGTCTGGCAATGCATGACGTCAACCATTCAAAGTAAAAGAGAAGCGTTAATGCAGATGTCCCATGTGAATGAAGCACTGCAATGGAAACGGAACAGAGATTCAAGTCGATTAGACTTGAATTACTTCTAAGCGTTTAATTTTTACTTCTAATATTTGTTAAATGAGCTTAATTGTAGGCAATGCATTAACAAACTGATGATATTTGCAATCATCAATGAGTCAACGGTACCTGTATTTTTATATTAGAAAGCATACGATACAAAAAGATCAGAAACACCACATACTGACTTTGATATCAGAAATTAAACAAATATCAAATAAAATTCATAAATTGGTGATATTTGGTAAAAAAAAAAATAGACTTAATTAAGAAAAGAGGAATATGAAAGGTATCAGGTAACGAATCAAGAGATAATGATCTATCTTTCTAAAAATGAACTAATGTCTGCGTTACAACCATAGAAAAACAACATCTCAATGTATCCAGTTGTACCTTTAGCACGGGCCGTCCCGTCTGCTCAGAGCGCTGCGCTCGAAACTGCAGCATAGGCATCTGACTGAGTGCCAAGAAAACTTTCATCTGAGAAAAACATTAGCTTGAACTGACAGCAGGTACAAGTTCACTTAAACGCAAATCCTCTGACCTGTGCGTGGTGACGGATATGCAACTCGAACACAATCATGTGTGTTTTTGCTCTGGGGTGTGGTGGTCTTCTTTCAGGAAATGATGCTTTTGTGTCCACATTTACAGGCAGCCAAGCCTAAATTTACCACATGTGCTTTAAGAAGTGTTGACAGCAATGTGTGGCTCTTTAATAGTACGCAAATACAGAGTAAATAGTGAGCATGTGCCTCACATATAATTGACTGCAAACTGTGTTAGTTATGTGGATAAGATCTGAACAATCTGCCCTAACTAGTTCCCATGTTCTCATGCACACACACAGAATATTCCCCTCATTATAATATCAATTTCCATGTCAAAAGCCAGGTTTCCATCCAAGGATTTTTTGGCGAAAAAAGGTTTAGCGCATCAAAATGTTCACTGATATAGCTGATGGAACTTTTTTTCCCTTTTAACTTTAGCATATAAATTCTATGTCGATACTTCAAATGATGTGGAAACGCTTTTTGTCGAGAAAATAAATAAACGTGGGGGTCACATGACAGAATTAGCCTATAGCGTCAGCGTTTGTGGCGTAGCTCCCATTAAAGCCATTTCTCTGTAGTTCACAGGTGCATTAAATCTATTATATTCATATTATTAAATTGTATATTAAAATTATTTTATTACTATTGGTAAGAATAAGACGTGTTACCTCTCAAACATCATTCATAAAGAAAGGTAAAACACACAACATGTTACGTCTGTATCTGAATAAATAAAATAAATGCCATAAAATCATGATTTCATGGGCAGGATCTGGCTACTTGACAAATGAAAATAAATAAAATCACAATTTATTAATATGTAAAAATTTAATCTCAAGCAAATTAGAAAAAATAAAGTGGGTTCAATCCAAAAAAAGCACTAAACGAATTTTAGAATTAAAAGGAACAGGCCGACTTTTTGGGACTCATCTCCGTGCGTGCCATAACTCTGTCTGACGCACCCACCGCTAGCCTAGCTTAGCACAAAGACTGGAGGTAAATGGCTCCAGCTAGCCTACTGCTCAATAAGTGACAAAATAACGCCTCATTCCTGCGTAGTGATCCAGGAGCTTTGCTGCCGTACCATGGGTGCAGTGGCGCAATGATATTACGCAGTGCCTGAAAATAGTCCCCAGCACGCTCTCTGTGCAAGCAGGTTGTTATGTTGGTTATGTTGATGGAAGTTGATCACAACATCATGTTGTGATGTGTATAGTTTAGGGCTGTCAATCGATTAAGATATTTGTGATTGACATGAGTTAATTCGTGATTAATCGCAAGTTTTTAATCAGTTCTAAATTTACCTTAAATTAATATTTTTCAACATGGGTAATGTGGACAAATATGCATGCTTTATGCAAATGTATGTTTATTATTAGTGAAACCATACTCAGAGTATGAAGACATGTATTGACTCATGCGGAGCTGGGAGCGCACCAGGGTACCGAACCCGAGACTACCTGCAGTGCTCTGAGTTCGGCTGCACTCGAACTGAGCCGCGAATCGCGTGAACACTGTGAGAAACACGGACTCGGGAGCGCTCTTGTTCAGAAAAGTAACCTGCGCATTCTTTTTAGCCGATTGCAATGTATAGTTCAATAAAATGGTGTTAATGATTTACCTCAGATACGAGCGAGAGCGAGCTTGCAGTGTATTCGAGCATTGCGCATCTCCTCAGCGTCAACAAAAAGCCCCCTTCATCCAATATATAGACCGCGTTCTGTTTTCTATCATACCCTGTGGATGTTTGTGATTATGTAAGATGCACGCAAATGCACCAGGGTTCAACAGAATCAAGCTGACCAGCATTGTGGGGGAAACCGAGAACTCTCGCACTTGGACTGCAGCAAACGTGCTCAGTGTAAAAACGCCTTTTTCTTTTATTTCGACCTGGAGTCTAATAAAAGTTTAACACGAAAAAAATGGTAGCTTATGTAGGCTATATAACGTCACTTGTTTCAGAATAGTAATGTTAATTTTAGTCCTTTTCTTTTCCAATTTCTGTTTGCTGCTCCATCCTTTACGTCCATGGCTGCTCTCAATTTCTCCAACTACGGGCTAGTTAACGGATCAAACAGAGCTGTGTTAATAAAATTAGTGCCATTAAAATGAATTTGCATTAACGCGCCATTTTGACAGCCCTAGTATAGTTACATCGTGTACGAAGACCGACGGAAAATGAAAAGTTGTGATTTTCTAGACCGATATGGCTAGGAACTATACTCTCATTCCTGCGTAATGATCCAGGAACTTTGCTGCCGTACCATGAGTGCAGCGGCGCAGTGATATTACTCAGCGCCTGAAAATAGGATAACTTCCATCAACATAACAACCTGCTTGCACAGAGAGCGTGCTGGGGACTATTTTCAGGCACTGCGTAATATCATTGCGCCACTGCACCCATGGTACGGCAGCAAAGCTCCTGGATCACTACGCAGGAATGAGGCGTTATTTTGTCACTTATTGAGCAGTAGGCTAGCTGGAGCCATTTACCTCCAGTCTTTGTGCTAAGCTAGGCTAGCGGTGGGTGCGTCAGACAGTTATGGCACGCACGGAGATGAGAATGGTGTGTATGGACTTACCTAACTCTGGGGGATATGGTGAATAAGCTAAAGTCCCAAAAAGTCGGCGTGCTCCTTTAAGACGGCAGCTCTAGACGATTTTAAAAAGTTAAATATAGGCTACACAAAAGCTGCATCTGTCTCTGAGAGAAAAGAAAATCGATTTGATGTTTTTGAACTCTGAAACCAGAACGAACATTTTGGCTCGAATGATTTGAATATGCATTCTCGGTAGGGCTGCGCGATTATGACAAATCATAATTGTCGATTATTCCCTTCAGAATGTAATTGCGATTATTAAATGCGATTATCAATTTACATTGAATGATGTTTTGAATAGCTTTATACCATTGTCTGAAGAAACTGCGTCATATTTTTATATAAAAATAAACTAAACAAGCTGAAAACACTCTTCCTGAAAAACTTTTATTGCTTTTCTTTAATCCTTAAATGTCCATTATACATTGGTTTGGTTTCTTCTTTTTTAAAAAAAAAAAAAAAAATGCATATGCATTCAATAATAGGGGCTTTCACACCCGGTAGCATCAGGGCGGTTCCCCAAAAACTAAATGTTCCCCTAGGGTAATTTTCCTGGTTGCATTCGCACCATCAGTAGGAACTCTGAAGTGACATAAGCCATGCTTATAGTTGTGGGTCTTTTATTCTGACGGCGCGGCGGACCTTTATTCTGACGGCGCTGAGAAAGCCAGAGTCTGAGCACAGGACGCTCACAATCTCATTAGCTTACGATCCATTTAAAAGCCCTGTCTAATATGTTATTAGGTAGAACTGTTATACAAATAAAGTAGACATTATATGAAAAATTATTAGCGTTTGCCGTGTGGTTGGTGTCCAATGTCACTAGCTGAGCAGAAATACATAATCATGTTTCGCTTGCTCCCCTCAAAGTTGCGTTGGATTGTCTCCTTAGCATAAGGGTTGAGAGGTCCATATATCACCGTTCTCCATGTTTGTTAGTTCATGTAGGCTTTGTGCACGGCTTTTTAAAAATGGCGGGTGCTATTTTGCGTGCATTCTACCAGTCAGCGTACACTTTCGTCACAGGTAGTTCCTATTGAGCTGGGTTACAGCCTGCTCTGAAGTAGTCGTGATTCGCCTCTCACAACGTAACATGCTCTAAACACACCTCTTAAGCACGCAGAATAATATAAGTGGATTTTTTTTTTGTGTGTGTAATCGCAGCTTTGAACGAATACATAAATCGTGGCAGCCGTGATCGCGATTAGAAATTTGATTAATCATGCAGCCCTAATTCTCGGCCAAGTCAAACTTTTACTTAATCGTCAGATTTTTTTTTGCGATACAACAAAGCTTGTGCGACTTTGAGATTTTTTACACCATTTTATCGTAAAAGACGGATTTAAACAGGCTGGAGACAGCAAATTGCGCAATCTTTTTTTTTTAAATACACATTCACTTGGAAAAGTGGATGGAAACTTGGCTACAGAGAGACAGTCTATGTACAGCATACTCTAATGCCTACTATTTTTAATAAGATTGTGAAATGGTCCCAGCATGCAACACTAAACATTTCAAACCAGGGTTCTTATTGTTAGCTAAACTAACCCAAAAAAAATTTAGGTGGTTTGGGTTTTTTTTCCAAATCATATTCAGTTCGGTTCATTCATCACACAAATAGCATTCTGTAGCTGTTAAGCTGAAAGTCTCAGTCAGATAAAGTGTTAGCATTTATGTCAAAGCTTCATTTTGATGATTGTATGCTGCACTTTCAGCTATTCAAACCTGCGCTTTTATCCCGCACGCAAGAGCTGCAGCTGCTATAATAATAATAGAGTGAACGATCTTTTGTGTTAATCGCACCTTCATGTTCAACAGCACTGCTTTGTTCAGCTGTAGATTGGAGATTAATCCATTTTCCTGCAGGCTAAGCTACTCATTACAACAACAAAAAATAATGTCAAAGCATGTTAGTGTCCCTGAGATGCAGGTTCAAGCCTATCTGCATCTTCACATGAATCGTCCCACTTTGCCATCCATATACAGCTACTAAAAGTCTATAAAGTACAAGATGGACAGACAGATACGTAGAGCATCATGGGTTTCAGTAGGGTTTACCAGAGCAAATTCTCAGGAATCAGATACCCCTTTTCCACCAGAATGAACCGGGTGCTAGTTCAGAGCCAGTGCCAGTTCGAGTCGGTTCGACTGACGAGCCTTCTAAAAACCGGTTTGTCTTTCCACGGGCTAGAAAGCCACCACAGAGCCAGGTCTTACGTCTCATCTTTATCAGCAACACTAGCGAGGCAGCGGGAAATACAAACACATCAGGCTTGTTCGAGATGCATCGACGCTGCGCAGAGCGATCCGCGTATGATATCAAAATACCGCATGGGCGATTCAAAAGCATGAGGAGTCGTATGATCTCGCTGTACTTTGATGTCATACAGCGATCGGTCTGCACAGCGCCGTTGCATCTCGAACAAGCCTTCCATCAACAATGGCGAATGTTGCGTTACTATTGATGCACATGGCTTTACGATTCTACATCGGCATCAAAACACAGCGAATCCAACACATTCATGCAGCTCGCCGTAATTTGTACAGACGGAGATTACAACCGAGCAGATATTAGCTCGATTAGCTGCTATTTCAAAAATGGCGGATCTCAAGTTTGTGTTTGTCCCAGCTGCTGACGCAAGCGGTTCTTCTAGATCAGCAATGTTTTGGTGCTACTTAAGAACCACTTTTCCTGGTTCGGAGCTGGTGCTTTGGGTGTGGAAAGACAAAGAACCGATTTGAAACTAGGCTCTGGCTCCGAACCAGCACCAGCTTGGTGGAAAAGGGGTAAGAGAGGAAAATGGTTAAATGGTTCTGGAAGCAAGAAAAGACGAAATCTGCTCGTACCTGGGAGAAGTCTCCGTTCCGCACAAGGTCATGAAAGTCTATGTCAGACAGGTCCAAATTCACAGAGGACGGGTTCGGCTGGGGATGCCTGATAAATCAGTGGAAAAAGATCAGGAACAAATCACACGTCTTCAAAATACTCCTGCTAGAAATACAGATCAACTCAGAGTACTTCATATCGGATTACTGGTATATTTAACAGCACCATTAGGATTATATTAGATTATTAGATTATTTAGACATTAGATGGGTATCATCAATTAACTCATGATTAAGCACACATCACATGTTCAATACATCAGAATCCACCACAATATTATAATTGGAAATTGAACCAAATATGAGACATGTTTGAGTCATTTGAGTCGATTCAGTGAGTCATTCGACACAGGCTCTACACTGCACTGACAAATTGAGCTGGATGTTCATTTTTGAATGCAGTCAGAGAGGATTAAAGGAAGTGTGTTGGCTATTTATTGGTCAATATATTATTATTAATATATAATGCACAATTCACAAACCTGTTAAAATTAGGGATGTCGCTAACGATTCTTTTGGGAATCGAGTAATCGGTTGATCAGGTTAATTGATTTTTGGGGGAAATAAACATAGACCTAAGTGAATAATAACCATTAAAATGACTTAATGAGGCAATAATAATAATTGGATCGAATAAAGTATCAAAAGCAAGTAATCATGTAATGTTTTATATATATATATATATATATATATATATATATATATATATATATATATATATATATATATATATATATATATATATATATATATATATATATATATATATATATATATATATTAAAAAATATATAAACAATCAATTATTGTAACAAAAAAATTGGCCTGGTGATTGTTGTTGTTACACTTTACAGCAGATCAAATCCTTGTAAACAACATTTAACTCAAATGTCCACTTAATCTTTAATATTTGGCCACTACTTTAAGATAGAAATGCTACAACCACTGTAATTTCCTGAACAAGACATGCAAATTCAGAGCCAGGGTTTAACTTATTTTGAAATTGTGATGAACACATCGTATATTTAGAAACATATTGATGTATTTTCCTGTGTTGGTGTAGGTTTACAAGTCATTTATGTAAGCATATGCAGAGATAGAGTTTTAGATGTCTTCACGTAGAAACACAAAGTGCATCAGACTTTATGCATTCCCAAACGCACGTTATTGCAAATTAGTTTGTGTGGAGCAGAAGTCTGTGAACAGAGCAGCTTTGAGAAACACGTAACTTGCGCGCATGTAAATAAAGCGCTGCACTTCACCCTGAAACCTGCAGCGCATATATTTATTTAACTGAATTGTAGCCTTTGTGATTTCACAATTGCATAATGCTATATTTTATAATATATCATGCAGCCTTTAAAAATGGTCTAATAATGCGGTTCATGCACTCTCGTCCATGGTTTAATCACGGGCAATATTTTTTTTTATATCGAGTACTCAAATTTAATCAAGGAATCGTGACAGCCCTTGTTAAAACACTTGCTTGTTGACGCACAGTGCGTGACTCACCTCCCAGATTGCATAGGATAGTGCTGGTTGTATTGAGTTTGCTGTGAGTATGCCCATGAGTTAGACGGATACAGCTGATTCTGGAGAAACAGGAAACAAACAGCACATTTGACACAGGAAATAGCCCTTTGGAAACACTGTTCAGCAAAGATACTACCCATCAACCCAAATATTTACTACATGAACTAGTGACTCGTATAGAAATGGTGAGACCCACTATAAGCCGTGCACATTCATGGTAAAGACTAACAGTTCACCCAATAAAGAACCATAAACCAGGTGATGTGAGGCAACTGTTTCTAGAAGGATGATTACCATTGGCCACCAAAGCACTCCATGTCCAAAGCACTCCATTCAGAATGAAATACCAAAAGTCTGATTTTCTTAAGGAAAAATAAAGCTGTGAACTATACAGGGAACGGTCTCATTTGGTACATTACAATAACATTAGAGGTTAAAACAAAAGAGCTATTATATTCAACTGCTATTTATTTTCAGATATAATAATTGCACTCAAATAACAACTGCAATGTCTGTATGCACATAAGGTAGTTTTCATAACTAGTATTCATAGCACATTTCAAGCACACATATAATATTAACAGCAAATAAAGCTCCTCTCTAGTGTTTTTTTAGCGATAACTAATGAACTGTGAACACTGGATAACTTTCCTGAGGTAAATGCAACGTGAAGTGACATTGTTTCTCAAGCATATTGACGTCTTTCTGTGGTTGAAATACTGATTGAGCGATTACAGGAGACATTTTGGCATTTATCTTTCAACATACCTTCTGATGTTCATGCATGTTTTTTCATGCAATAACATGTAGTAAAGTGGAAGAAAAGACTTAACGTCACATTTAAGAATGACTAAACGCCATTTATCGTTTGGATTTTGTGATAATATGGACAGAATTTCAAAGCTGAGACTTTGTTTCTTATAACAAGTAACAAAGCTCTTCGTGATTATTGGATGGGAGAAGCGCAACAAATAATGCTTAGTGTAAGAAAAAATGCGGACTTGGCAACCCTGGCTTGAACTACAGGGTCAAATAAAGCTTAGTCTCAGCCTCAGACGTCACGCCGGCAGACCGTTGGCTGAACATCTGATGCATTTGGCACACTTATCTGGAAACATTTCAGGATTTTCAAAGTCGTCACTTGATTGGTTGAATTCTACAGAATGTCCGGGAGACGTGTGTGTTGGAGTTCTTTAACGGTCTGCCGTGAGGCCAAACTCCCTCGTGTAAGAAGAACGCCGTCGCTGAGACAACGAGCGCTTATCCAACTAAACGCCGGATTTTCAAAAGTATGTGAAGTTTGCGCCGCCACTGTTGCAGTAAACTTGCACAACGTTCTTGAATGAGTAATAAGATGTACGCCGGTCTGTTATTGTAGGGACATCGACTTTACATTTTCACGCAGCTAAACATGACGCAGAACAAACTGTGATTGGTTGCGTTACATGTCAGTCAAACGTCCTCTTGGGCGGTCCTTGACCAATGAAAGCTGCGATAGAGTCAGATTCTGCCATCAGTCTGAAGGTCTGGCTACGCAAGACTAAATATTTTTTAAACTGTTAATGCATTCTTGTTGTGTTAACGCAAGCAGCCTTAAATTCAATGCAAGATACACTTTCTTTGCACTAGGGATGGGACGATTACCGGTTTCATGATAAAATGTACTGGCAGATAGTATTATGGCTTAAAATTCAGTTATCATTAAAACCGTGTTTGATTATAAAAAAAAAAAATGTAAATCCGTTCCAGCCAGCATCAGTCTGACGGAGACGCAGTGTGCAGTGTTTTTTTTTTGAACGAGAAGAAAGGGTGGACGGCGGTGAAAGCACTCAGGAGATTTTTGGGTGAGGTGTGGTCATATTTTGGCATTTTACAAAAGTCCTGAGGGAAACTTAAATCGTCGTTGGTGATTTCATTTCAAAACAATCAAAAACGTAGACGCAAGACGGCAAGCTGCATTTCAATGAAGCGAGAGAGCGCGTCCGTTGTGGATATATAATGCGTTGCTATTGACGACGGTCATTATAAGGAAGGAAATGCCACAGAATAGAATCTTGCTTTAAAAAAGCGCATAGAGCTGCTTGTTTTATTTATTCTTTGTTGATTTTCAAATATAAAACTGAAATGGTTTTCAGCGTGTGCATCAGTCCTTTTTGAACACTCATCTCATTTTAACAAAACCATGATAATTTTGGTCACTATAAGCATGATATGAAATTTTCATATTGTCCCAGCCCTACTTCACACACAGTAAGAGTCGCAGTCTGAACAAGATTTTCCACCCCATTTTGATTGACAGGATTTAATAAGCCCTGATCATCGGCTGCTTTTAAACAATAGGCCGATAGTGAAAATAATCGCTTTTATCGGCAGATGTCGACTATTGGCCGATACATCGGTGCATTCCTACATAAATACACATATATATGTGACACATGTTGGCAAAAGGAGTCAGAATGCACACAGATAATTTCGAGCTACAGGTAAAGCAAGTGAAAAATTTCGCTTTTGAGGTTCTCAGACAGAGAACCTCTGTCAGGTTCCCAGACAGACAGATCCGACAGCGTGCAATCCCGATGTACACAGAATTACGGTACTTCAAAATATCTGTCTTGGCGAGGGTTTACGCAAACATGATCTGTTATGTCTTATGTAAACGTTTGGTTAACTGTTGGGGAAGATGTGTAACATTATATTAGATCCGTGCGGTACAATAGGTCTGAATATATAGGCTGATGGTTTCTTTAATGTTAATCAAACAATTGTGGTATCATGGGAAAAAAGTTGATATTTGGTTTTGACTTGGTGTGTGCCAAATGTGGTGTTATTAGCATATATATATGTGTGTGTGTGTGTGTGTGTATAAAAGATATGCAGATCTTTAGTATACATGGGTAACCATGACATGTACAATTAATCTCTTAACTTCTTAATGTAAAATTTGTGTGGCTGTTTAGGCATCTTGAAGTACCTCCATGGAACTTGGGAGAGGAGGACTGGGAGCGCTGAACTTCGGGCTCCCGAGCGGAGGTTCCTCAGGGTGCAGATAGTCCTCCGTGTCCATGACAACAGACGTGGAAAGAGTGGGCATCAGGCTCCGAGCAGAAACATTGTTACGACTGAAACCCCCCTCGTTCCTCAGCCATCTCTGAAACAGAGCGAGAGAGATCAGTCAGTGTAATATCATCACAAATAATTCACTACTGATCACCTGAACCCTCCAGAGTTATTTGACCACGTACTGCTTTTGGCAGCGATTACTAGCAAGATAAAAATGACTAGCTACAGATAAATACATGCATACAGACCAGAAGTTAATAAATTGTGTTATCATAACAACCTGAGCTATTTTAATTGAAAAATGCACGAAGCAGATGATCATCTAAGATGATGCAAACAGTTTATTTCAGATAAAAGATTCCATATAGACTAATGTATAAATATAACAGATATGTAATGGGATGATAATAATATTAAATATGTGATTAGGCCTTGTCTGTGACATTTTAAGGGGAATTACATTGCCAGTATGTCTCAACTTAATTCTGACATCTTTAAAACAGCCTGTCACACATCCACGCTTGATAAGCAGATGATATCAAACTAAAAACATTTAAACAGAAATAGGATTATCATAAAGTTATCTGTCTGTGCGATTGTCAAGATGAAAAGCACCAAGCACACAGCACTGACCTCTCAAACACGCCACTTTAATACGATTACCAGCTCGCATTGATTATTGTAGATTAACTTAATTGATTTATTCACGAATTTATCAGCTGTCTGTGTGTTTTTTCTGATTGACTCAATGGAGCGCTATTGTTTGATTCGTGCTAACATGCTAACCTGAGAGAAAACTCACTCACCGCGCGTTAATTAAACCCCCCTTTCAGCGAAACCCCTCCACGAGCACTAACGACCACTCAATCTGGGCTTTTCTCGATCGGTACCGGTGTATTGGCGGGGTTAATCCATATTTTTCTACCCCTGTATGGTTGTTTACCTACTTCCTGGTCGACGCCGCCATCTTATTCTGAAATAAGGAGGACTCTTCCGCTGACGTCAGCGCGGCTTCAGCACGCATGCGCGATCCGTAAAAGAAGATTTTATGTTTTTTTTATACACAAAAGGCAAAATGTTTGAATGTGTGGTGAACTTTTACATTTTGCGTGGTAAATATTACATAACAAAAATGTGCAAAATGCACACCTAAATGTAATGTATTCTTAATAGAAATGGAATCGCTGAAGTTTTAAAAATGAATTAATAACAAAAAATAATTAAATTTTCTTACATTTTATGGAGACATTCTTTATATTGTAATGTCTCCACTATGCTTACCAAATTCCATGAATCTTGAATGTGTCCATAGGAAAAAGGAAGAATTGTTTTGCTGGTTGTTTATTTGTTTTGTTTGTTTGTTTTCCATTGAAATCTGTTTTTTTCTCTCTCTAGTTGTTGTTTCTTTGTTTTTGTTTTTATTTGCTAATTTGTTTGAGGATATGTGATATCTGTCCTTTGAAGCATTCTTGCTGTATGCTGAAAACAGTTATTTGAATCATTTGTTTCAATAAAAAATAAAAAAAGAAGACAGGGACGCAAATATTTTATGCTAGGTGAATTTTTTTGCATCAGAAAATGAAACAATAACTAATTTCCCTTATTTATAAATTGTATTTTGTGTGTATATTTTAGAAGCTCTGAACCCACCAATAGGCTACTTAATAAAAACTCAGTTATTGCAGGGGCTTTTCTGAGCATTAAACTTTTTGCATAGATATAATTTACTAAGAGATGGTCCAAACAATAAGCACCTACTTATGCAATATGTGACCCTGGACCCCAAAACCAGTCATAGGGTAAAAAAATTAAAATTAATTTATACATCACATAAAAGCTGAATAAATAAGCCTCCCATTGATGTATGCTTTGTTGGACAATATTTGGCCGATATATGAAAATCTGGAATCTGAAGGTGCAAAAGATCTAAATATTGAGAAAATCTCATTTAAAGTTGTCCAAATGAAGTCCTTAGCTATGCATATTACTAATAGTTTTTGATATATTTACGGTAAATTTTTACAAAATATCTTCATGGAACATGATCTTAATATCCTAATGATTTTTGGCATAAAAGAAAAATGGATCATTTTGACTCAGTCAATGTATTGTTGGCTATTGCCACAGATATACCCGTGAGACTTATGACACCCAATAATGTAATTCATAACAAGTATCATTCCCAAATGCACTTAAAATAATACCATGGTACTTAGTGTTAATGTGGACTGTGAAATCATAATTAATAAGTACACTGTAAAAAAAAATACACAAAAAACTGATTTGAATCTTGTATAACTTGAAAATTGCTTAACTTATTTTGGTGAGTTAAAGCAACATAAAAACATATATTCTCATAGCTCAATTGTTTACAGTGTAATCTCCTTCAAACTGCGTTTTTGTTGTTTCTTTTTGATGTAAGTGGAGGGTAATATCAATTTATCATATTTGTTACTGTGGTAACTGTGGAATTTTGGAAACTGACAATACTGTAAAAAAGGATTGTTAGTTTAACTTAAAAAAGTAAGTTACAGTTCATTTAAATTAAATTAAAATTTGAGTTAATACAACAAAGGAGTGCTGTCAAATCAGTTAATCGCGATTAATCGCATCCAAAATAAAAGTTTGTGTTTACATAATGTATGTGTGTATAATTGTTATATACACTCACCTAAAGGATTATTAGGAACACCTGTTCAATTTCTCATTAATGCAATTATCTAATCAACCAATCACATGGCAGTTGCTTCAATGCATTTAGGGGTGTGGTCCTGGTCAAGACAATCTCCTGAACTCCAAACTGAATGTCAGAATGGGAAAGAAAGGTGATTTAAGCAATTTTGAGCGTGGCATGGTTGTTGGTGCCAGACGGGCCGGTCTGAGTATTTCACAATCTGCTCAGTTACTGGGATTTTCACGCACAACCATTTCTAGGGTTTACAAAGAATGGTGTGAAAAGGGAAAAACATCCAGTATGCGGCAGTCCTGTGGGAGAAAATGCCTTGTTGATGCTAGAGGTCAGAGGAGAATGGGCCGACTGATTCAAGCTGATAGAAGAGCAACTGTGACTGAAATAACCACTCGTTACAACCGAGGTATGCAGCAAAGCATTTGTGAAGCCACAACACGCACAACCTTGAGGCGGATGGGCTACAACAGCAGAAGACCCCACCGGGTACCACTCATCTCCACTACAAATAGGAAAAAGAGGCTACAATTTGCATGAGCTCACCAGAATTGGACAGTTGAAGACTGGAAAAATGAGTCTCGATTTCTGTTGAGACATTCAGATGGTAGAGTCAGAATTTGGCGTAAACAGAATGAGAACATGGATCCATCATGCCTTGTTACCACTGTGCAGGCTGGTGGTGGTGGTGTAATGGTGTGGGGGATGTTTTCTTGGCACACTTTAGGCCCCTTAGTGCCAACAGGGCATCATTTAAATGCCACGGTCTACCTGAGCATTGTTTCTGACCATGGCCATCCCTTTATGACCACCATGTACCCATTCTCTGATGGCTACTTCCAGCAGGATAATGCACCATGTCACAAAGCTCCAATCATTTCAAATTGGTTTCTTGAACATGACAATGAGTTGACTGTACTAAAATGGCCCCCACAGTCACCAGATCTCAACCCAATAGAGCATCTTTGGGATGTGGTGGAACGGGAGCTTCGTGCCCTGGATGTGCATCCACAAATCTCCATCAACTGCAAGATGCTATCCTATCAATATGGGCCAACATTTCTAAAGAATGCTTTCAGCACCTTGTTGAATCAATGCCACGTAGAATTAAGGCAGTTCTGAAGGCGAAAGGGGGGCAAACACAGTATTAGTATGTGTTCCTAATAATCCTGACAGGTGAGTGTATATATAAATACACACTCATTCATGTATATATTTAAGAAATATTTGTGCATATATATATATATAAATTATATTGTATATAAGTATCAATATTTTATATATAAATATAAAAAAACTTACATGCATGTGTGTGTATTTATATAAACATAATAATTATACACAATACACACGCATACATTATGTAAACAAACTTTTATTTTGTATGTGATTAATCGCGATTAATTTGACAGCACTAGAGAAACTAAAAAACCTTCATCTGAATCACATTAATTATCTAAGATGATTACATTGAAGTTTTTATCTGGTCTTTCATATGTTTGCAACAAAAATCGTTCATGGAATTCTGGAACGTTTTGGTTGCACGTTCGTCTAACGGTTTTTAAACGTTACTAATTGTTTTAGAACGTTCAGAGAACATTCGAAAGTAACGTTCCAAAAATGTTTGCACAATGCTCAAGTAGAATATGTTCTTGTAACACGCGTTTCTCAGCTGGGTGTGCGACGGGGCTCTTTCTCTCGGCTCTGGGCGGTAAGAGCTCATAGTCCGTGGACTTTGGAAGCTTTGAGCTGATTTCATGTTGATTCCATCATCATCAGTGCTGAGTAAACGACAGGACGCGCACACACACACACACACACACAGCACAAACCTCAGGGAAATCATACGATGTGTTGTTTCACTTTCTAGATATTTATTTTAATAGCTTTTAATAGCTATTTATTGTTGTTTTTATATATATATATTGCCTGTATATTTTTGCTAGACAGAGCTCAAGGATATTATTATATTTGTGTGGATCCCTGATTTGTCAAATGGATCTTCCTCCAGAGATCAGCGTTTTTCTTCTGTCTCTGACAGCACCTTTCATTCTCTACACAGTCAACCACGTGTCCTTCTTACAAGAGTAAGTGTGCATCATTTTACAATATTAAAGACTGCATTGACATTAAGCCATGCAAACTCGTTTTTGTTTCACAAGGCCTTATGTTTAAGTGTGACTTTTAAAGCGTTTTGTGAGGTTTTTACTACCTTATTTTGCCAAAAGAGGGCAACCAACCTCTATTTCACACTTCAAGTCATTTTCTGAGGTGATCTGATCACTCTCATAAAAGACCTCTCTGATCTCTCTGATCTTTTTCATACTGTGATATGATTTCATGAAAAGTCAATCAAGTTTCACCCTCAAAATGCTCTTAATTCAGAAAAGATATATTACTTGCTTTAAATTGTAGATTGTTTATACATAATGTTAATATTTTATATTTAAATATTAAATATATTACATTCATTAACTATATATTTATTATATTACATATTTTGTACTAGATTGAATTCATGCATTTTAAGTGTAATTCAATAAACCTTACTTCATGTCTTACAGTCATGGGTATTGAATAGAAATCAGCTTTGACAGTCATGGGACTTTACATATGATCCTAAAACAGGCTTATTTTGGTTTGGGGGCCGGGGGATATGACCTCATTGATCATGCAAGATAAAAACAAGCCTCTGATAATCATTTATGATGCCTCAAACGACATGTTTTCCCGTTCAGTCCACAGGTTATACTGGCCGTAGGCATCACGGTTCTTACGACAGTATTCCTCCTGGCAAACCTCAGCGTCAAGAGTAGAAAATCTACTGACCCTCTCTTCTATGGTAAGTAATACGAAACATGAAGATGATGTGC
>CM031944.1:13947610-13962610 GCA_018749465.1 Paracanthobrama guichenoti
AGTCCTGTAAGTTGTGAGGTGGGGCCTCCATGGATCGGACTTGTTTGTTCAGCACATCCCACAGATGCTCGACTGGATTGAGATCTGGGGAATTTGGAGACCAAGTCAACACCTCAAACTCGTTGTTGTGCTCCTCAAACCATTCCTGAAGCATTTGTGCTTTGTGTCAGGAGCATTATCCTGCTGGAAGAGCCACAGCCACCAGGGAATACCGTTTCCATGAAAGGCTGTACATGGTCTCAACAATGCTTAGGTAGGTGGTACGTGTCAAAGTAACATCCACATGGATGGCAGGACCCAAGGTTTCCCAGCAGAACATTGCCCAAAGCATCACACTGCCTCCACCGGCTTGCCTTCTTCCCATAGTGCATCCTGGTGCCATGTGTTCCCCAGGTAAGCCACGCACACGCACCCGGCCATCCACATGATGTAAAAGAACACGTGATTCATCAGACCAGGCCACCTTCTTCCATTGCTCCGTGGTCCAGTTCTGATGCTCACGTGCCACTGTTGGTGCTTTCGGCGGTGGACAGGGGTCAGCATGGGCACCCTGACTGGTCAGTGGCTATGCCGCCCCATACGCAACAAACTGAGATGCTCTGTGTATTCTGACACCTTTCTATCAGAACCAGCATTAACTTCTTGAGCAGTTTGAGCTCCAGTAGCTCGTCTGTTTGATCGGACCACACGGGCCAGCCTTCGCTCCCCACGTGCATCAATGAGCCTTGGCCGCCCATGACCCTGTGGCCGGTTCACCACTGTTCCTTCCTTGGAGCACTTTTGATAGATCCTGACCACTGCAGACCGGGAACACCCCACAAGAGCTGCAGTTTTGGAGATGCTCTGACCCAGTCGTCTAGCCATCACAATCTGGCCCTTGTCAAACTCGCTCAAATCCTTAAGCTTGCCCATTTTTCCTGCTTCTAACACATCAACTTTGAGGACAAAATGTTCACTTGCTGCCTAATATATCCCACCCACTAACAGGAGCCGTGATGAAGAGATCATCAGTGATATTCACTTCACCTGGTCATAATGTTATGCCAGATCGATGTATTTCTGTATATGTATGAATGTTAATTATATTAATACATTATATTATTAAATTAATTATAACAATATTACAATGTAATGTATATACTATATTAATGATATTAGTATTGCATTATTAATTAATGATATCATTACATTTATCAAAATTTTATATATTAATATATATTAATAATCTTAGTATTTTACATATTTAATTATTTATTTAATACTTTTTTTGTTAATTATTTAACATGGTCAATATATTGGTCTGTGACTTTTTACAGATGGTCTGTCATATAACCATATATTTATGTACACACACACATTTTTATTAAAGTGATTGTGTTTGAGATGGTGTGTCGGTCTCTCTTCATACAGGAAGCCGTTCCGCAGTATGGCTCTCATATGGGCCGGATCTATGATTGCTAGTCAGATCGTCTTAATCTCAGGCATTGTAGTTGGTAAGACACTTTGAACATTGTTTCTGCTAAAAGTATGTTTATTACCTAATCTATAGGGTCAAACTCAGCTGCATATGGATGTATTTGTTTCTGTGTTTTAGGTAAATATGGGAAAAACATCCTCCCTGCTTTCTGGAGAAACGCCCCTTCTTTGGTTTTGCCCATATGGGCGGCGCCGAAGCTTCTCAACCGGCCAAGAGAGCTGCCAATCATTCCTGCTGACAAGGTGACGTTCTAGATGATGATATCAAACACATTCATATTCACATCACATCAGCTGACAGCACAGCATTGATTCAATCCTCTATGATCTACTGATCAAACTGAGGATAAAAGGTCAAATGGACACACTAGTTGAGTTTCCTGTCATCTGCAGGTGGAGGTTGAGCAGAAGCGCGCGCTGTTCTCTCGCCCAATGGACCTGCTGCTCACACTCGGCCTCTTCGGCACCATCATCTTCACTGCCTTCAGAGGGTTTGTGAGTATCTGCACATCCATCCCTCTGTCCGTTTATCCATCCATCTCTTCCATCACTCATTCTTTTCCTTTCTTTTTTTTATCTTCAACAGGTTATTCTTGAATGTTCTCTGGATTCTTGTTTTTCCTACATCTACCAGTACGAGCCGTACATGAAAGACAGTGTCGGCTTTCCGAAAGTCATGGTGAGTTCAGTGGCTTCAGGAAATACACTGTGAAAAATCACACGTTCAGATTTCACATACAATTTTTACTATATACTGATCAGGCATAAAATTATGACCACTGGGTGTCAGAATACACAGAGCATCTCAGTTTGTTGCGTATGGGGCGGCATAGCCGCTGACCAGTCAGGGTGCCCATGCTGACCCCTGTCCACCGCCGAAAGCACCAACAGTGGCACGTGAGCATCAGAACTGGACCACGGAGCAATGGAAGAAGGTGGCCTGGTCTGATGAATCATGTGTTCTTTTACATCACGTGGATGGCCGGGTGCGTGTGCGTGGCTTACCTGGGGAACACATGGCACCAGGATGCACTATGGGAAGAAGGCAAGCCGGTGGAGGCAGTGTGATGCTTTGGGCAATGTTCTGCTGGGAAACCTTGGGTCCTGCCATCCATGTGGATGTTCCTTTGACACGTACCACCTACCTGAGCATTGTTGAGACCATGTACAGCCTTTCATGGAAACGGTATTCCCTGGTGGCTGTGGCTCTTCCAGCAGGATAATGCTCCTGACACAAAGCACAAATGCTTCAGGAATGGTTTGAGGAGCACAACAACGAGTTTGAGGTGTTGACTTGGCCTCCAAATTCCCCAGATCTCAATCCAATCGAGCATCTGTGGGATGTGCTGAACAAACAAGTCCGATCCATGGAGGCCCCACCTCACAACTTAAAGGACTTAAAGGATCTGCTGCTAACATCTTGGTGCCAAATACCACAGCACACCTTCAGGGGTCTAGTGGAGTCCATGCCTCGACGGGTCAGCAAAAGAGGGACCAACACAATATTAGGTTATAATGTCATAATATTAGTCATAATGTTATGCCTGATTGGTGTATATGGTCATATTATTATAATTAAAAAAAAGATTTATTTAATGATTGTAATAATTAATATACAATGCACATTTTGGAAATTCACCTGTAGATTTAGCATACTATTTGTATGATTTAAAATGCACTAACACTATGGACAGACTCAGGATTGACAGCCAGTGACATTTACATTATCATCATGATGATGGAAATATGATGGACTGACAGATTTAATGTCCTGGCAGATGCTGGTGTTCCTGTTCTATGTTTTGCCGCTCATGACAGCGTGTGTTTATGGACTTTACACTCCTGGATGCACATGGATGTTGGACTGGACGCTGGTCCTCGCAGGAGCTGTAGCTCAGGTAAATATATAGGAACCAGTGCATAATAATAATAATTATATAATCTCTAGTATAAAAGCACATGTACTGATTTGTAGTATGAAGCCCATGTTGTTGTATGTGACTGTGGACCTGATCTCTCCACAGACCCAGTGGACTCACCTGGGAGCGTCGGTTCACTCACGCACACCTTTCACCTACCGGATCCCCAGAGAAGAGTGGCAGATGGTGGTCATGCTGAACCTGCTGTACGCGGCGCTGCCCGTCCTGCTCGCCGTCCGCTGCTACATGGATCAGGCCTTCTTCATGAAGAGCGTTCCTCAGGAACAGGCCAGCAACGGCAAGAAGAAGAATTAGAATCACGGACAATTCACACGCAAGAACGTGCGTCCTCTTTGCAGGACAGTGCAGCTTGAATTGGGGGCGTTTCAGAAGAGAGAGCAGCCGAAACCTCCCCAAATTATCAATATATCAGTGACTACATTTGTATCTGCCAATATTAGTGTGTTTTTAAAATTCCCAGTGAGCTCATCGCTCTGATCCCAGCTAACAGAATGTTCGGAATGTTCTCTGAACATTCAAAACATACAGTTTCCCACGGGTCATTTTGACCCGGAACGCATTTTTTAAATTGAGTGTTCATCGGAGTGGTCCAAGACCTTAGGACTTTTGTCACACTTGAACCACGAATACACACAAAAAAATTTACTGGATTCGAGGAGTTCTGTGCTTGAAATTTAAAATAGTAACAAATCCTTCCCTTACGGGTCAATTTGACCCCCATTGGAATTAATGGAATGTGAGTAATGCTTCAGTACACATAGAAACTGCTCAAAACTAAAACTAAAAATGCCCAAACTTTACCAAAAAATGTCTACATGTGTATCTGAATGCATTCTGAAGACAAACTGACTTCAGGACCCAGCGGAACAGCTCATGTGCTCCATATAGAGCTGTAAGGACATCTAGTGGAAAGAGTCATGAAATATCATGTTGTATTATTTTCCCCAAAAGAGGTCGGCAAAGACGTCAAAATTGACCCAATTTGAGATATTTTGAGCTGGTTTATGCATGTTTTAAAGTTATTTTGAATTTCATTTGAAAGAATGTGAAGAATGTGCTTAAATTATATTTATTGATACAAATCTAGTTATTTAAATAAAAATAATAATAAAAAATCACCCCAAAAAATGCATTTACAAATTGAAAATATATTATAAAAATGAAATAATATAAGCTTTCTGTACATAGAAAAAGTCCGGGTCATTTTGACCCACGAGGGAAGGATTTGTTACAGATTGCGAGGAGAGGATGAGGGTTAAAAAGGTTTTTTTTCTTGGTTATACGAACATTCCATTCTGTCGAACATTATGAGAACGTTACTTTTAAATGTCCTCTGAACATTCCGAAACAAGAAGCAACATTTAAAAAACATTAGACGAACTAAAACATTCCAGATGAAGTTCCACAAACGATGTGTGTGTTTGCGCTGATGTTTTGAGAACATTATTAAAGACTGGATAACGCTGAGTGAACATTCTATTAACGTTACTGGAAGAACGTTTGTTCATAACTTTGAACAGAACATTTGCCAAAATTCTATTATAACACATTCTAGCATTGCATTTGTTTTTCTATGCTAGGTTATAAAAGTTATAAGTCATAACATGAAAATAATTATCATTGTGATTAGAATGATATTAGACAAGTGCCTGATTTTATTTATTTTATTGTAAGCATGGCACTGCAAAAAAGGACAATCAACCAAAACTTTGATATGCACCCCTAGAATTGTTTTTTTTTCATGGTTTCATGTTTTTCAGCTTCTGTGTGTGAGTGTGTGAAACTGCAGGTTTATCTCTGGTCAGTTCATGAAATCTCAATAAACCTGGACTCTGGTCTGCTTCAGAGATGTTTGATGGGTGTGTCGTGTGTGTGTGTGTGTGTGTGTGTGTGTGTGTGTGTGTGTGGTAGTATTTGAAATTAGTTTACATTATTAAAACAGATCCTCACAAAAGTCATCCAGGGCACATTTGACCGATTTTAGTGTGAAATGAGGGGATAAAATGGTCAAGAAAATGGCCTTTTTAAATATGTTATAAATCATTAAGTTCTTTTATCACGTTCCTGGCAGATTCAGCCAAATGTTTCATTCTGTTTTTATTTTATATAGAGTTTTCAGAGCACTATGAGAGCGTTTCTGTGGTACGATGATTTGTCAGTGGTGTCATCAACCCTCATATCTCTTGTCTTGTGAAATCCGTGGTTTATTATTCTTTGCGTTAGGCTCCAAAGGGAACGCCGGGGCACAGGGATATTTATAGTGTTGCAACACAGTGGAACTAGAAGACGAATGATTCATTTAAAGATATCATGAACATTTTTTCGCCTTGTCCTATCGAATCTCTGACCTTCGCTCTGATGACATCATCTGCGTCACTGGCCCAGTGACCTCCTCCCCAGTTACCATCAGACAGATGAAAGCATGTAAGCGAGTTGAATCAACTGATTACATCACTGTGGGCCCTATTTTACCGATCTGAGCACATGGTCTGAAGTTCATGGCGCAGGTGCTCTTAGGGCATGTCCAAATCCACTTTTGCTAGTTTAACGACGGGAAAAAAGGTTGGCGTGCCCGGCGCATGATCCAAAAGTGTTGTCCCTCGTCTCTGAATGAGTCATGGGTGTGTTTTGGGGCGTAACGTGCAATAAACCAATCAGAGTCTCATCTCCCTTTCCCTTTAAAAGCCAGTTGCGCTCGCACTATGGCAGATTCGCTATTGACATGCGAGCAAAAAGACTGAATGCTTATCCAGAGAGGAATCCTTTCATTTTTAATATATGGTGTGTGTGTGTGTTGCTGCGCGTCCCTGTGTGTGTAATAATCAGAGTGTACGCATGTTGTGCTCCACCTATAGGCTCATATTACTAACACACCCTTTAAATAACACACAAATACTGCGCTATTGACTTTAGAGCAGGTTTGTGTTGGTCAATGGTCAGTCGTTTCAGTTCCTCACAATAGCAACACACCAGCAATGCTCCTGATCACACCTGGTGTTCAGACCAGTCACCCATGGGTGAACAGATGCGCCAGTGCATTTGCTATTTAAACACCGTGGAGCTGGACGTGAACATGAGAACTGCGGCGGGCTGAAGCTAGCAGAATACACTTGTGTCGCGCCTGCCGTCACATTGCACCGGATGTATGATAGGGCCCTGTATCTACAACGTTCCTGAAGAGAAATATACAATTGAATTAGAGTTACCATAAAATCTAAATTCTCTGATGAAGAGGGCGAGGCAACCTGTCACTCACATGAGATCCACCAATAGCAAACCACCACCATCTAATCAATTCCCCATGGACAAAATCAATGTTCTTGTTCGAAAAGGCGTTTCACTCGGATATACGGCACAATAGGGAAGAAAACACCAGCGCAACTTCCGTTTCATGTCGAATTTTGAATGTCTCAGCAATCATGATGTCATGCTGCATTATTCATAAGGATGGAAATATTTGCTCTGACAATGATTTGATTAAATTACAACAAAATTCTAAAAATGATTCAGATTCAATCTTCAGTTTCATAATCAGTTTTGATTACCGTGCAACAGTTCATCATTATTTTAAAAATATGCTGACTGGAGGGAAAATTTACTAAACTAATGGGGTCAAAATATCTATATTTTTTTCGATAAGAAATGAAGCATTAAATTCTGGGTGTTCATTGCCATAAAAAAAATGATGCATTGCGAAAAAACTCTAGTTCTTAATGTATAGGCCAACCTCAGATATGTTTTTGGCTGATGTTCCTGTGGTCTAATGACGTTAATGGACTATAAATGAATTCTGATTTAATTCAAATGAGGCTTTTAATGCGTTCGAGCCGTTTTGAGGGTGAGGGTTTGAATTGCTCTGTGTCGCACTGGGAACGTTTGAATCCGACTCGAACAGATGTCTCTCAGATCGCATCATTAGGGTTTCAGAAGCTCAATGATGTCGGCTAGTTCTTCTGGAATTACAAACAGCATGTTTAACTATTGCGTTTGCGAAATGGAATGCTTTGATGCGGGCGGTAACCGTGGCAACGCAAACCACGAGCTCATTAGCTTAAAGCAGTTTCTGGATCAGCTGGTAATGGCTGATCTGTATCTGTCTTTGAAAACACATGAAGGGCTCGAGCCAGCCGAATAAATTAACCATCTATTCCTCCGGAAAACATGTTTATTCAGACACAGATAACCCCGAGGACAGAAACAAATGATGCTTTTACCCTTACATTAGCAATATACAAACATTATGCGAACATTCCATTTTAGAATTTTAAAACATTATTATAACGTTACTTTTGAATGTTCTCTGAACGTTCTAAAACAAGTAGCAACATTTAAAAAAAAAAAAACGTTAAGACGAACATCCAACTAAAACGTTCCAGAAAAATATATATATTTATATATTCCATGACCGAACGATGTATAAATAACATTTTTGTGCTGATGTGCTGAGAGCATTATTAAAGACCAGATAATTCAGGACGAACATTACTGGAAGAACGTTAGTTCATAACGTTGAGAGAACCTTGTCAGAACGTTCTGTTAGCTGTGGGTGAGCTAGTGTTCCACTGATCTGACAACAGTTGAACAAGAAGAAATGCTGACACAATGATAAAAATAGATCAATCCAATTTTAAAAAAGAAACAGTTTTACCAGATAAACACCGTTCATTAATCTTCTTTCAATGCAATTTCTTTTCTTGATGTTTGCATACATATTTGTACTAATATGGGGTTTGCTTAATTAAACGATAATTTTAGCTGGAATGTGCACCAGTAGAATCAAACATCTGTAATGAAATGTGAGTTTGAAATATTTTGTGTAATTTGATGATGCTTTCAGCTGTCAGTAAGTGTGTGTTATAAAGTATGCTAATACAGCTTGAATCTTGAATGTGCAATAATCACCAAAACTTTCATTTATATGTCAGATCATCAGCATACACAAAAGTTTGGGGGGTAACACTTTGGAATAATGGTCATTAGTTAGCATGAACTAATAATGAACTGCACTTATAAAGCATTTATTAATCTTTGTTAATGTTCATTTCAACAGTTACTAATACATTATTAAAATCTTGTTAGCATTAGTTAATGCACTGTGAAGTAACATGAACAAACCATGAACAGCTGGATTTATATTAACTAACGTTAACAAAGATGAACAAATACAGTAACAAATGAACTGCTCATGGTTAGTTCATGTTAGTTAATACATTAACTGATGTTAACTAATGAACATTATTCTAAAGTGTTACCGCTTGGGGTTAGACATTAACACTTTTATTCAGCAAGGACACATTAAACTGATCAAGTGACAGTAAAGACATTTATAATCCTACAGAAGATTCTAATATTTCAAATAAATGCTGTTCTTTAGAACTTTATATTCATCAAAGAATCATGAAGAATACAATGTATCAGTGTAAAATGTAAGTTGTTTTCAACATTGATAATAATCAGAAAGGTTTTTTTTTTTTTTTTTTTTTTTTTTTTTTTTTTTTTTTTAGCAGCAAATCAGCATTTAAGCCTTTTTTTTTAAAGATCTTTTTAACCCTCGTGGGTCAAAATGACCCGAAACCCTAAAATTATACCCTTTTTTATGCTTATTTCATTTTGATAATATTTTTAATGCATTTTCTTGTTATTTTTTATTTTATTTACCTTTAAATTACTAGATTTGATCAATAAATGATAAATAAATAATAATTTAAGCCCATTCTATTAACTTAAATTCATAATAACCCTTTTAATCCAGCTCAGAAAGTCTCACATGGGGTGTCTTTGCCGCCCTCTTGTGGAAAAATAATAATATAACATGATATTTCATGACTCTTTCCACTAGATGTCCTTACAGCTCTCTATGGAGCACATGAGCTGTTCCGCTGGGTCCTAAAGTCATTTCTCTTCAGAATGCATTGGTTCTTATGGTTTTAGCATTTGTGTACTGTGTACTGATGAGTTGTATCACACAATGAGTTGTATAATACAGGCTTTCCTGTAGCTCAAACAATAAGAGCGTGGTGCTAGCAACACCAAGGTCATGGGTTCGATTCCCAGGGAAAGCGAGAACTGTAAAAATGTGTACCTTGAATGCAATGTAAGTCGCTTTGGATAAAAGCGTCTGCCAAATGCGTAAATGTGAATAACAGCAACACTTCAGAGTTTGAAAATACAACTTCCAGCAGATATCTAGCACTTTTTAATTCATTTTATCCCCCCAAAAACATTCACTCTGCTCCCAACCACTAGGATAGAATACAATGGAAATATCTTACTGCATTTTTGTCTTGTTTTCCAGTGCAAATGTCTAAAGATCCTTAAATCAAGGCACATTTACTGGAGAAGCAAAATGATATGAAGTCTTGTTTTCAGTTAAATGGATTAAGTTTATGATTAAAACAAGAACAAATACCTGCCAGTAAGCTTCATTTTACATTTGCATCTCAAGTAAATGTATCTTGATTAAACGACATTTAGATATTTATATTGGAAAACAGGATAAAAAACACAAGTCGGGATCTTTCGGGTAATTACGTCATAGCATGAATGTACCTGTATTAAGTTTTGCAATGCACGTAACATTTAATGGCATGACTTTATGAATTGAAGACTTTCTGCTCTGATTTAAGGCCTTAATTTGTGCAAGAGTGAATTCAAACTTTTAAGACCTGCAGAAACCCTGTTGGAATGATTCCTGGAGGATCATGTGACACTGAAGACTGGAGTAATGATACTGAAAATCCAGCTTTGATCACAGGAATAAATTATATTTTACAATATATTCACATATAAATCTGTTATTTTAAATTGTAATAATATTTCACAATATCACTTAATTTACTGTATTTTTAATTACATAAATGCAGCCTCTTTGAGCAGAAGAGACTTCTCTAATACTCACATTTTACCAAATCCTAACCTCAGACTCACTCACTTTTTAAGATTTGATTAAATCCGATAGCCGAAGTCCGATTAGATCATTACATCAATAAGGACCCGAAGTGTGTGTCAGGATCAGACATGACGGACAGCTAAACCTGAAGATTAATATAGAAATATAACAGTGCAAAACAGAACAGATCCTCATGAAATACATATCACAAATGAGATCTCTTTAATATATCAACAGTAGCAAATGGAGACTTTTGCTTAAAGTATGCATGCATAAAGTATGTGTTTCTGGCCTAAATCAGCAGATGAAAGTGTGTGTGTGACTGCTGATGTCTAACATCACATAATAAATGCATAAGTAGGTGTCCTTCCAAAGCGACAAGTCCTAAAAGAGCAATACTGAGCAGCAAAACAGCACAGCACACTAAAACTAGATGAGTAAAGTTGGTAGGCTAACTTTAAGTTGGCTTGAAAAGCCTAGCCAGAAAGTTTGAAGTACTTTTAAAAGCTAGTAGATAGATGGATGGATAGATAAGAAATATTAGACAGATTGTGTGAGAGTGTGTGTGTTGTTAACATGAATTAGCATGTTGCTAGCATTTTGTAAAACACTTCTAGCATGATGTAGCATTTTGCTGACATGTTTTTAACATGTTTTCATGTTTTAACACATTTCTAACATTATTTAGCATTTCACTAACATGATTTAGCATTTTGATAACATGTTTTAACATGTTGTTAACATAAATTAGCATGTTAGCATTAATTAGCATTTTGCTAGCATGATTTGACATGTTAATGTGATTTTGTATGTTGCTAGCATTTTTTTATACATTTTATTACCATGAATTAATGTTTTGCTAGAATGTTGTTAGCATTGATTAACATTTTGTTAGCATTATTTAACATGTTAGCATTATTTAACATGAATTAGCCTTTTTTGCTAGCATGTTTTAACATTTATTAACATTTTGTTAGCATGATTTGACATGTTGCTAACATGTTTTAGAATGTTGTTAGCATGAATTTGTATGTTTGCTAACATGATTTAGCATGTTTACTAAGATGTTTTAACATGTTGCTAGCATATTGTTGGCATTGGAATAACATTTTGTTAACATGAATTAGCATGTTTGCTAACATGAATTAGCATGTAGTTAACTTTTTTAACACATTGCTAGCATGAATTAACATGTTGCTATCAAGGTTTAGCATGTTGCTAACATGTTATTAACATAGATAAGCATTTTGTTAGCATGAATTAGCATGTTGCTATCAAGGAATTAGCATTTTGTTGGCATTTTTAGCACATTGCTAACATGAATTAGCATGTTACTACCATGTTTTAGCACATTTGCTAACATTAATTAGCATGTTTTGCTAGCATGTCCTAAGCTAATTGCTAGTTGCAGTGATAGACAGTGGATGAAGCTTGAACACTTCTCTGTTCGAATCTTCTTTTATGATATTTATTTTTCATTTTTAAGAAAAGCACAAGTCGGACCAGTCTGAAAAGATACAGCACGCAGAGTCAGAACAGTCTGAAGGTCTGAGCCGAGTTTCTTCAAAGCTGTTGGAGGAGATCTGTCTAACATTTAGCTAAGAAGTGCTATAGAACAAATGTGCTAAGACCCACATTTGCGTCTAGATTTCTAGGCTAAGAAGTTATTATAGTAGATTTCTCAAGCCTAACTAACCAACACTGGCCTCTCAGACTGCATTAATTCAATCAAGTTATGCATACTTCATACTCACCATCTCATAACATTAGCATATTTCGAATGGATTCACTTAAACAATGAGCAAAATGCATCCTAGAAAAAGAGAAAACGTACCCTCGTACCCTTCAGAAGGAGGAAGCGGGTGGCTGAAATGACAGCGGTTCTGATCCAATCAGTTTTATTGTTGGTTTGTTTCGAGTTTAATAAAGAACAAAACACATCAACAAACGAGAAGTGAAGCCATAAAAACATCAAGGTTTGACCTCAGATTCATCTGAGCGACTCTCGCACGGAAATCAGGATTTCATACGCTCATGATGTTCCTGTGTGAAACGCACGTTTCCATGTCAGTTCTGCAAAAACTACTGAACGCTGATTACAGACGACAGAATCAAAAACATGACAGATGATATGGAAAACTAACTCCATCCGATTTATATACAGAAGAAAGAGGGGAGGGATCTGGATTATTTCTGCCACATGTTATGAATTACCACAGAGCAAACAGATCCAGATTCACACAACACATCTGCTCCAAAACCTAGTGCTCCCTACATAGGCAGCATCCTAAGCACTTTATTAACACTGTATTTGAATAAACAATGACCACATACGTGTAAAATAATGCATTACTTAGAATAAACGTTTTGTCCATATTTCCCACCACTGAGTAATGAATTTGAGCCTATTTAGCTTCATCCCACAAACCGGACGATATTTCATTGAGCTTGTTGCAATGCATTCTGGGAGTTGTCTAGTTAGGCAGCTCACTAGGTTTAGGAGCTGCAAAAAAATCTTTTCTTACTTCGTATTTCTGTCTTGTTTTCCAATATAAATACCCCAACATTCATAGATCAAGACACACTTACTAGAGAAGCAAAATGACTTCATATATTATAATATATGAAGGAACTTAAATTAAGGGAGTTTATGCTTAAAATTAAAAGGAAAATAAGTTTAAGTTTTGTTTGACCCCACTGGCAGATATTTAAAGCTTTTATGAATAATGCATTATCAAAGTATTTTTAATGCATTGATTATTCCTCGTAATGCACCTTATAATGCGTTGCATGATCTCATGAATAATTATAAAACACCTTTAGAAAGTATAATGCATTACAATTTCAAATGCAACAAGGAATCTGTAAATATTATAATGCATTTTAACTTAGTTACAATTATTTATGAAAAGATATAATGCGTTAATGAATACCTTTATAATGCATAATTTATAAAGGCTTTAGGAAAGTGTTACTGAAATTCCTTCTTGTTTTGAGCATTCATTTGTATTAATTTTTATGAAAAAATAAGAATAATTAATAACTTAGTTAATGTGTGTCGATTTATGAATGTTTAGATAGTTGGGTAAAACTTTACTTAAAGAATATTTTAATGCATTTTAACTTTGGTTACAATTATTTATGAAAAGATATAATGCATTATACACAAAGGCTTTAAGTAAAGTGTTACTGATATTATTTCTTGTTTTAAGCATTAGTTTGTATACATTTTTTGTAAAAGAAGACTTAATATCTTAGTAAATGTGTCTCGCTTAAGAATGTTTAGATATTTGTACTGCAAAAAAACAAAAATACGTATTATGGTTGTGAACTAATTAATGAGTGTCATCTTTAAAAACTGCACAAACAAAAAAACAATCACAAACACATGCAGTTATCTCAAATAACACACACACACACACTCACACACACACACACACACACACACACACACACACACACACACACACACACACACACACACAGAGAGAGAGAAACATTTCGACATGTTACCAAGCAACAGGCATGTTAAATGAATCCGTCTGAAACTCCTCAACACGCCACAATCACATGAGCTTCATCAGGGTGAGAATAAACTGTCATACCAGGGCGGGAAGAGGGAACGACACACGACACACCTGTGAACACTAAAACAAACCTCATTCCTCACACTAGTGCATTTCAAAATGTGTATTATAAAGTATGCATTCATGCATAAACCTTCTCGGTTTATCTTTGTGAGTAACCTGAATGAAAACATCTGGTTTAATGATCCTGATACTTGGAGGAAACTTTATCGCCTCCTTCAGGATTCAATGTGCGTGTGTTTGTTTCAGACAGAAATGATTGACTCAGAGTAAAGTGACACCTGTCAATCATCCCTGTGTGACGTGGGAAACGTTCCAGAGCTTTCAGATGCTTCATCTCAATCTGTGCGAGAAGATAAACGAACCGATTCAATCACAAACTCACGTTCAGTTTTGCTCATATTTCACCTCAACATCAAAAAGAAAGTTATATTTTGCATTAAAAAAGCTTATTTCAGGAACATTAAGATTTCTGGAATTGTGACGATTAACCCTGTTAGAAATCTGATGTTCCCAGAACGTTCTCACAACGTCCCCGCTGGTGTCAAGGACGTTGTCTGGTAACACTCCCAGAACGTTCTGAGATGGTCACGATGTGGAGTTCTTTAAAGGGTTGGGGGACGTTATTTGGCGGACCTTCACGGAACATTCAGGACGTTCTGGGAACGTTTAGGGGACCATTACTATAGGACGTTCCCTCTAGGTCTCTACACTACATTCCCATAACGTTTGCAGGACTTTTAGGGGACCAACCTAGAATGTTATTTTTTGGTCCTATTCAGGTTCTTCCATCACGTTTACTGAATGCTTTCAGAATGTGTTTGTGCAAATTAATGTACTCTGGGCTCAGTAAAAAAGGATTTGCACAAAAGTTGCTTCTCAAAGATGGATCAATACCAACTGTTTGTCCAACTTCATATTCAGAACACATAAGTACTGCACTTTATAATGTGTGTTTGCAAATCAAATTTCTGAATGTGCTAATGTGGCTAAAGTTACCATTGTCTCTTACTGTTCACAGAGACCAGAGCTGGTTATTATTCGCCCGAAAATGCTCACCGCCTGTACAATTGAGAAGCACACTTTACTTAAGAATAAAACTAATGAC
>CM031944.1:13967610-13995110 GCA_018749465.1 Paracanthobrama guichenoti
CACTCAAACCTACCCATCACAGAAACAAGTGCAAAACATGATTTAAATAATAACTTTTTGATTGATTTATAAGCCTTTTTACCAGTACCAGTAAAATGTCCTCACTAGTCGTTTGTTATAATATTTCACTATATAAGTGAGGACATTTGGCCCCGCAAGTATAGTCAAACCTGTACACACACACACTCACATAGACACGCACGCATGCACGCACACACACACTCACACACACACGCACGCATGCACACACACACACACACACACACACACACGTCTGGCACGCTATCTTTCTGGGGACTCACCACAGACGTAATGGTTTTTATACTGTACAAACCGTATATTCTATCCCCTTACACTAACCCTACCCCTAAACCTACCCATCACACACAACTTTCTGCATTTTTACATTTTCAAAAGAACTCATTCTGTATGATTTATAAGCTTTTGTACCCATGGGGACCTCAATTTAGGTCCCCACGGTGACACGAGACCTCATGAGTCTGTGTGCATTCAGGTTGAAGTCCCCACCAGAATAGAAAAACATGTACACACACTCACACACACACACACGCACTCACACACACACGCACGCACGCACGCACTCACACACACACACACGCACTCACACACACACACACACACGCACACGCACGCACGCACTCACACACGCACACACGCACTCACACATTCAGGATTCTTTGATGAATAGAAAGTTCTAAAGAACAGCATTTATTTGAAATAGAATCTTTTGTAACATTATACATGTCACTTTTGATCAATTTAATGCATCCTTGATGAATAATAGTCAGTAGTGTATCCGGTTACTCAGTCCCTCTCACCTGTTCCTTTCTTGCAGACGTAGGGCAGGTTGTAGTTGCAGGGCACATCGTTCCACTTGCCGTCCTCTCTGGTGATCATCACCACACAATCCTCTCCGCCCGCGAAGAAATTATCCGGCTGATTCTCCCGCCAGTTCTCATACACCTGTGTGAGAGACGCCGTCACACACACCACAGTAAATGCAAATGCAAAAATACTTCTCAGTGGAGGAGACTGGATATTTACTGAATATTTGATTAAAAAGCTCTTCTGACATATATGAGTGCATGCAAACATACGTCATGTGGTTTGATTTCATTCACAAGAGCTGAACAGTCTACAGGTGGCGGTATAAGTTTCCAATGTTTATTTGGACTAATAAATATATCAAAAAAGACTCACAACGTCCATTCCATCAGTCCACTGGAAATCCTCTTCAACTGTACGATCATTCAAACCGATCCACACGTTTTCATGACCCAGACCTGATGGAGCACAGAAACAGATTTCCCACGTCAGTCTCTCCCAAACTGTTTTTAGCCAGTTAAAACATGTCATTAGGTTAATATTTCAATAATTAAACAACACATTTGCATGTTCATGGTTCTCTGATGTCTGGGAATGGTCACATGACATGCAGGTAAACAAATAAAATATTTCACCTCTACGTCTTTATTTTGATTGATTTAATTTTTAATTTTTAATGATTTAATCATCAACTTACAAACTGCGTGTACTTTGCTTGTTATGTGTGTTTTGCATTTTTCTTTAAAGCAGCAGTCTGTAAGTTTTGCCTCTTTGAAGCCATCTGTGTTTGAAACCTGCAATTGCAGTTATTTGTGGAATTATCATCTTTACTCGGCGCAGATGAAATCTAATGTTTTAAGGAGTTTGTGGTCATTCTCCGCACCGTGTGGATACTGTACTTCAGAATCACAGATTCTACATCTTGGAAGTATGACCAAAATAAGAATTTTCACCGGAAAATGTCATCTGAACAAATGAGTAAAATGTCTGCCATTTCTGTCCTGACCAATTGAGAAAAAAACATTAATAAATCGCGCTACAAACAGTGATTAACTCTAACGATCGCTTGGCTCATGTCACATCAAACCGTGCAAATTATTATTATTATTGTTATACTTTGTTCTCAAAACAACATCAGCATTGCGTGGTTATGTGTATTTAGTGTGTATTAGTGTTAGGGATGGGCATTTTTGTTAATTTCTCATTTCGATCATTGATAGGTCTCAAAAAACGAGTACTCGAGTACTCGTGGGCGGGGCTTGTGCAGGGGGTGGGGCATCTCCGTTATGGAGATATGAAACTATTTTAAGACTGTTATGAAAATTAATGTTGACAAATACAAACATCACGTCTATGAAAACTTGAACATACAACTTGAAAAAATAACTGCTAGATTATGATGCATAAATGTCTTTGAAAAAGACAAAATAAAAACAAAATAACCGTCTCAAATAACCCAGTCAATAATATTGGGCATTGTATTTGAGCTGAAACTGTGAATACATCACCCTGCAGAGCTTTGCTAGCTGGTCAATAAACTCAACCAAACACTATATTAGATTAATCAGATATGTACCTATTACAACTTACACCAGCACAAAAGGACGCGAATACGCACGTGAACTTGGCAATGCTAGTTTTGTACAGGCTATGGTTTGAAAGGGAAACTCATTTTGAATGCACTCTTCCCTTAACAACAATGCCAATATACAGGCAACTAAAGCACAGAGAATTTACAACACTATTACAGTCGTGTTCTCATTATAATGCTATATGACAGATTGGCGCTGCACATCTTGTACTTCACTGTATTCCATGATTAAGTGATTCCAGGCATCACTGCAGTGCATGCTTCAGTTTCACTTTATTTCGCCGGTCTTTAGGTGTGCTGTCTAACACTAACCAATCAGACCCCAGGTACCGCTCAAAATGCCGCAATAACCAATCAGCAAAATAGACAAAAATATTTTTTAAAGTCAGGGCGATCATCGTTTTCATGATCGATCGTCGCTGTCACGTTCTCGAGTACTCGACCACTGTTGCCCATTCCTAATTAGCGTTACATGTAGATTTTAATTTCTGTACAGTCTAATCTTTTGCTTTTGACTACGGGTGAATCTCCAGTTGTCACTGATGATTGTCGTTTGGACCTTTCTGGATTACATCCACCATCAAAATAAGTTAAATTATTCCAGCTGCTGTGAGGAAAGGCTGTAAATGATCCGCCACCCGCAACATCCTCACAAGACTTCTTCTTTATGTATACAGATGTGACACAATGACGCAAAGACATGCTCAAATTTCCCCCTCAAATTATAACACATTATTACAAGCTTACCGTTGTGAATCGGGCTAAGGCAGTGCTCGAAGTGGGGCAGTACTCACTTCTACATTCTACTCTTAAGTATACCTGCACTTTTTCTTGCGTACCGCTACTTCTCGCTTTTATAACGAATCAATTGTCAGTGCAATATGACTGTGACTGAAGCCCAATTGTTTAATGAAGTGGTGCGTGAATCACTGGTGCATTCACCGGCGAGAATTGCACGAGCCGTTCCTATGCGACGCTGATGATAAAATGTGCGACCCATTTGAATTCTATTGAGAATGCAGTAAAACATACGGAGAAAGTCCAACATGATCTAAAACAGCCACTAATGACTGATGAAAAGAGGGGAAAACATCATCCTGCAAGCTTTTTAAACTCATGATGACCACATTTACAAACCCGATTCCAAAAAAGTTGGGACACTGTACAAATTGTGAATAAAAACAGAATGCAATGATGTGGAAGTTTCAAATTTCAATATTTTATTCAGAATACAACATAGATGACATATCAAATGTTTAAACTGAGAAAATGTATAATTTTAAGGGAAAAATAAGTTTATTTTAAATTTCATGGCATCAACACATCTCAAAAAAGTTGGGACAAGGCCATGTTTCCCACTGTGTGGCATCCCCTCTTCTTTTTCTAACAGTCTGCAAACGTCTGGGGACTGAGGAGACAAGCTGCTCAAGTTTAGGAATAGGAATGTTGTCCCATTCTTGTCTAATACAGGCTTCTAGTTGCTCAACTGTCTTAGGTCTTCTTTGTGGCATCTTCCTCTTTATGATGCTCAAATGTTTTCTATGGGTGAAAGATCTGGACTGCAGGCTGGCCATTTCAGTCCCCGGATCCTTCTTCTACACAGCCATGATGTTGTAATTGATGCAGTGTGTGGTCTGGCATTGTCATGTTGGAAAATGCAAGGTCTTCCCTGAAAGAGACGCACGTCTGGATGGGAGCAGATGTTGTTCTAGAACTTGGATATCCCTTTCAGCATTGATGGAGCCTTTCCAGATGTGTAAGCTGCCCATGCCACACGCACTCATGAACCCCATCCCATCAGAGATGCAGGCTTCTGAACTGAGCGCTGACAACAACTTGGGTTGTCCTTGTCCTCTTTAGTCCGGATGACATGGCGTCCCAGTTTTCCAAAAAGAACTTCAAATTTTGATTGGTCTGAGCACAGAACAGTTTTCCACTTTGCCACAGTCCATTTTAAATGAACCTTGGCCCAGAGAAAACGCCTGCGCTTCTGGATCATGTTCAGATATGGCTTCTTTTTTGACCTATAGAGTTTTAGCCGGCAGCGGCGAATGGCACGGTGGATTGTGTTCATGACAATGTTTTCTGGAAGTATTCCTGAGCCCATGTTGTGATTTCCATTACAGTAGCATTCCTGTATGTGATGCAGTGACGTCTAAGGGCCGGAGATCACGGGCATCCAGTATGGTTTTCCGGCCTTGACCCTTACGCACAGAGATTGTTCCAGATCCTCTGAATCTTTGGATGATATTATGCACTGTAGATGATGAGAACTTCAAACTCTTTGCAGTGTTTCTCTGAGAAACTCCTTTCTGATATTGCTCCAGTATGTTTGGCCGCAGCATTGGGGGAATTGGTGATCCTCTGCCCATCTTGACTTCTGAGAGACTCTGAGAGGCTCTTTTTATACCCAATCATGTTGCCAATTGACCTAATAAGTTGCAGATTGGTCCTCCAGCTGTTCCTTATGTGTACATTTAACTTTTCCGGCCTCTTATTGCTCCCTGTCCCAACTTTTTTGGAATGTGTAGCTCTCATGAAATCCAAAATGAGCCAATATTTGGCATGACATTTCAAAATGTCTCACTTTCAACATTTGATATGTTATCTATATTCTATTGTGAATAAAATATAAGTTTATGAGATTTGTGAATTATTGCATTCCTTTTTTATTCACAATTTGAAGAGTCTCAACTTTTTTGGAATCGGGTTTGTACTAGAATTTATCACGTTCTCTTGTATTTATTGTGCTAAATTTTGACTAGCTGTAGAATTTATAATAGATAATCAGTTAAGGGAATAGATTCACTAAAGATGTATATTACACCTGTGGCATGCTGTAGCTATAGTCTCTAACGGTGTTGCTTTTTTTCGTAGCAAATACTATAGATTAAAAAAAAAATGAATAAAAAAGTTAACATTGGCCTGCATGGTAATGAGGAGCCGCCAATGGTCTTGCTTTGTAAATAAACCCCTTATTGTAACAAATGCTGTAGTTAAACAATTACAAGAATTACATGTTAGTTTTAAGGCTGAGTACAAGTTAGAAAGAGCTTTAAAATATGGACCTTGACTAAACAAATTATTGACTAAACAATCCCCTCATAACCACGCCCCCCCACCCCCCAACAAAGCCCCGCCCCATTTGGTGAGTACCGGCACTTTATTTTTTCCACTTGAAACACTGGGCTAAGGTCGTTTTGAAAACTGGCTGGTTATGTACTTGCTCAAAAATTGATTTTGGATCATTTTTAACCCCAAAAAAGTTACAGACTGCAGCTTTAAATAAATGAGGTTGAGTGGTTTGAATTTTTGCATAGACAGCAAATCGATTCACAATTCATAAATCTTTGATTTGATTCGATTCAGGAACTATTCTTTCTGAACGACTCGATTTGATCCGATTCACAATGAGAGTCAGTTCAATGATTTGATTCTGTATTTTTTAAGTGCATTCACAGGATTATGTAAATGCTTCACTTATGATTGATTATTGCACTAAGAAACATTAAAGTAACACATTCAATACAAGCCACTAAGAATATAACAAAGAGTGCAATGTGCTGAAAAAAATATGTTAGAGCTGGGAAGTATTCATATCCCCTTTTTTGTTAAAGATTCTTCTTTTCTTCGTCTGGAAATAACAATTTTAAAATCCCCTATTATTTCCAGCTTTTGCAGGACCGCAGGAACCCCTAATCAGTAAACTAATTAAAATATTACAATATTATCATGTGGACTCAAGGACTCATGTGCAATGAATTCTTTCCCTGCCAATTTTTTCCGTCATTTATGACACAACGCTTCCCTGCCATGAGGGTTAATATGTGCAGCAAACTTCCATAATCTATAAAATCTTCATTAAGCATAATGTGTGCATTCATATACATATTGATATCTAAAAGTTTTTTCTTCTTCATATTTAAATTGAATAAAAAAAGTTACAATAAAAGAACTAGCTAGGTTAGCTGATTACATTAAAACTCCATAGATATCGCTGTCAGTTCTTACTGCCGTTAACACTTTCTCCGACAAGCGGATGCAATGAAAGCAGTTTTCCTGTTTGATCATGTGACATTTGGAATGAAGCCTATCAGCGGGATTTTTGTGAAGGCCCTGGCTGCAGCCTGCAGAATGGGGCGGGGCTACACCGGGGGCGTGGCTACATGTGTTGTACATACCTACTCTGATTGGCTTGTTTGTCATTTCCAATTCAGGTGTTTACTGTTCGCTTGTTAACTTCTGCAAGTTTAATCTCCTGGATCAGTCGAATTCACAACTAAACAATTCAATGTTATTTGTGAACCAGTTGATTGTAAAGAATCGGCTGAAAAGACAGATTACAAACTCATTTCCTATCATGTATGCCTATGAAAGATGATCAAGCCAATCAGAGTAGGTATGGGGCGGAGTCACACGTGCAGCCCCGTCCCTTTCTACAGACTGCAGCCTGGTTATACAGAAGGGGGTGCTATTACGCTTCTTCTGAGAGAGTGTAAAGTCTCCGGATCAAAACACAAGTAAAAAAAAAGCAGAAACAAGCGAAATAAGATCATCAAACACGATCATCAAACGTTCAACAGCATATAAATCAAAACTAAGACCCATTAAATGTCTTTCTGCTCAGCCAAATAAACAATGTATTTTATCTGATAGGAATGTGGTGACGGACCGTTCAGGAAGTCCTGCTCCATGGAGGAAGTGATGCTGGTCAGGTGACTGCTGTGCTCCCGGCAGTCCTTCTCCGCTTCCTCCCAGGTGTGTCTGCGCGGAAACTGACGGTAGCAGTGGCCGTGAAACTTCTTCCATCCGTGTTCACAGCCCTCAGTGTCTAGAGACAGAACAAGAGAACGAGCATCAGAAATGTTTTCACATGCATGAATCACTTCAGCTCAGTGATGTTTATTATCCATCTTCGTGCTAGCGATGCTGAGGGTCCATCAGCAGGAGAGTAATATAATCCGACTGCTTTTGATTACTTTTAGATGACTTTTGACCGAACACACTGATTTGAATAGAATAATCTTGATTCATATTGATATAAAAATACAAAGAGAAACAATTGGGGATTGTGAAGGAACTGCAGGAGGTTCGGAAACTGATGTAAGTCTTAAAATGTTAAAGTAAAATAAATAAATAATGTAGTATGTGTGTGTGAGAGTGAGTGTGTGTGTATGAGAGTGAGTGTGTGAGTGTGTGTGTGAGAGTGAGTGTGTGAGTGTGTGTGTGAGTGAGTGTGTGTGTGAGTGTGTGTGTGTGTGTGTGTGTGTGTGTGTGTGTGTGTGTTCCACATTACCATTCTGGTGTGGCCACCACAGTGTGTGTTTGTGGGAGTGTGTGCTCTGTGGTTAAATCTGAACTCTGTTAGTAAAGCGGCACAGATGTAATGAAGTCTCTATCAGAAGAGACAGTGAACATGAGGATAGAGTAAGTGTGGATAATGAATGAGGGATAACGTATAATCAGCCTGTCATTACTGCAAAATAAACCCTGATGTGACGCCGAGGGGTCTTGGATCATCCTGAAGAGGTTTATTTTGTGATAATGACCAGCTGACTGAACACGATCCTGCTTATTAAATGGCTACTTATGAAATAAATGGACATGAAATATTGATATATGTGTAAAAAATGTATTATGTAGAAGACAGCATGGAATGACTATGACGAGTGTCTTCAAAACACACAAAAAACTCCAAAACAGCAATGCCGCTGACATCATGCTCATGTGTAGTTCTGCACCATTAGTAGTCATTATCAGAGGTAATGCATAATCGTTAGAGTCGCAGAGGAGGGCGAGCGGATGCTTATGAGTCTGAGATTAATGCCATTCATGTGTTATGAAGAAAGAGTGAGCGGTCAACACAAATGAAACACGCACAACACACCTGAGAGACACTGACAAACAACACAAAACACTAATGAGATGAATGACAAGACCTGTGAGAGCTCTTTGCTAATATTACTTGCATTTACTTTATTTTACTTACATCATTTCTAATTCTAAGCAAATATATATCATGAAGCTGACCAATGATGCATAAAATACTATAAAATAAATATTGCTTACTACATTATTTGACAGATTTTTGCACAGTGTGAATATGCATATGCAATATATTAATTTGACAGATTTTTGCACACTGTGAATATGCATATGCAATATATTTGACAGATTTTTGCACAGTGTGAATATGCATATGCAATATATTAATTTGACAGATTTTTGCAGTGTGAATATGCATATGCAATATATTAATTTGACTGATTTTTGCACAGTGTGAATATGCATATGCAATATATTAATTTGACTGATTTTTGCACAGTGTGAATATGCATATGCAATATATTAATTTGACTGATTTTTGCACAGTGTGAATATGCATATGCAATATATTAATTTGACTGAGTTTGCACAATGCATATGCATATATTAATATATTTTTGCAGATATTTGGACATATTTGTGAATATGCATATGCAATATATTAATTTGACTGATTTTTGCACAGTGTGAATATGCATATGCAATATATTTGACAGATATTTGCAGTGTGAATATGCATATGCAATATATTAATTTGACAGATTTTTGTACAAGGCGACTATCCATATGAAATTTATGCAAGATATTATTTTGATATTATGCAAGATGGTGATTTTTGCACAGTGTGAATATGCATATGCAATATATTAATTTGACTGATTTTTGCACAATGTGCATATGCATATGCAATATATTTGACAGATATTTGGACAGTGTGAATATGCATATGCAATATATTAATTTGACTGATTTTTGCACAATGTGAATATGCATATGCAATATATTTGACTGATTTTTATGCAGTGTGAATATGATTTTTGCACATGCAATATGCATATATATAATTTTGACAGATTTTTGTACAAATTTGACGATTTTTGTACATCCATATATGAAATTTATGCAAGATATTATTTTGATCATAAAATAAAGTAAAAGGGTAGTGAGTGACGTGAACAGCGGTTAGAGGTTTGGATCAGAGTAAACAGCTTCAGTTTTACATCTTTCTCTTGATTTCACTAAAGTTTGATCAGCATCATGATAGATGTCATCCTTCTAAAACCAGCCTAACAAGTGGGTTAACAAACTTCCACAAACATCACGTTGAGCACCTTTAGGCTGGTTTAAGTTGGATTTTGCAGCTTAAATCTTTAAGCTCTCTTTAATTCAAGTGTAATATGAGTCGGGTAGCAGGAAAGGGATATTAGCACATGTTTTCTGAGCTCATGTTCATGCCTCGGCGTCTCACCTCTCTCACATCGGTCTCCGCTGTAGCTGGGCAAACACAGACACACATACGAGTCCTCTTTATCGATACAGGTGCCGCCGTTCTCACAGGGATTCGACTGACAGTCGTCAACATCTGCAAGAACAACATCATAGAAACATCTCATTATTATTGTTATTATATTCTCATTATTATACATAGAATCACTCGTGTGTTCCAGAGGAAAAATAGTTCCCATTCAGTCGGTCACTCTCGACGCCACGTCGGAGTACCGACGAATAGGAATCTCGCTCGCGAGAGCCAATCTACTTCGAGTGTAACTAAAACGAGCCAATGCACATTGGCATGCAATGATTGCACCAGGTGCTCATGCCACGCTGTGCGGGTTATAAATGAGACACAGGTGATTGCATCAAATTAGATTTTGCTTCGGGGCCGAGTGGTAGATGGTTACTACAGATATCACTCCTTACTTCGCAGTCCTGACTGAAGACGGAAGCCGCCTTTGAGCGATCTCTTCATTCGGTGTTGGTGTGACGGCACAGCAGCGGGTCGTGTGGTTTTCCGATCATCTCTCTTTGTTGTTTGAACAGAACGATCACAAAGGCTGTTCTCACAGCCGGTTCGGTGCGCTAGGTGGAGAACGCTAAAAGCCGTTCCCACGGCTGGTAAGAGAGCGCCGTGTGAGAGAGCGCGCACGTCAGGCTGCACTACCCCTGACTGTGTCGCCGCGACCCCTCCCCTGCGTGCTTCAGCACCAAGGAGAGTCCTTCTGAAAGAGCTTACACAGATAGAGCTTGCGTCTTTTTCAAGATGACATTCTATCTGTGTGTTTCTGGATGCGGTGGTTTCCTGTCACCGAGGATGGTCATCAGCGCTGTATCTCGTGTTTGGGCGTTCAGCACGCTGAGGCAGCGCTGGTGGATGAATCATGTTCTCACTGCGGAACATGACCATCTCGGAGTTGCGATCGCGGCTCCGTCTCGCAAGGGCGGGACCTCTGTGCCTCTGCCGCGATCTAACTCTCCTCAGAGAGTTACTTCAGGCAGTAGGCCGGCTGATTTGAGGGTTACGGTGAGTGTGTTTCCCCAGGGAACCAACCCCGGGAACCCTCATCCCTCTCGCACTCCGCAGCCAGTAGAGCTGCCATTGGAACGCGGTGGGCCATCCACGAGATGTGCACCATCCGTATCCTTTGGGGCTCCCTTGAGGACCAGATGTCCATCGCTGCATCGGAGGGAGGGTCAGAACTCTCTGGAGAGGATGTGTCGGCGCAGGGGCTCCTCCGGGTAGACCCACTGTGCCCGATACTGATCTGGAGATGATGGCTATGCTTGCCGGGCCGCCGAGAGAGTCGGGCTCGTGTGGAACCCTCCACCGTGTCCCGAATCCTCAAGGCTGGATGATTGGTTTCTCGGGGTGGCCCGTGCTGGTTCTCAGCGCCCCACCCGGTGCCTTTTTCCCGGAGGTGCACGAGGAGCTCACAAGGTCGTGGACGGCACCTTTACTGCCCGAAACCGGCCTAGTGGATCCTCCTCCTCACACCACCCTCGATGGCGGACCTGCAAAGGGATACACGCAGGTTCCCCCCGTGGAACGGGCCGTTGCTATGCAACTGTGCCCTAACTCCACTTCCAGGGGGAACCCGTGTCTTCCCTCCGGGGCCTGTAGGTACTCATCCGATCTGATCGGAAGGCCTACCTGGCTTGTGGAGAGGCAGGCTCCGCTTTACACGCTGCGGCGTTGTTGCAGGTCCATCAGGCCCGGCTCTGAAGACCTTGCACGAGGGTGGTCACGATCCCGCAGTTCTCCAGGAACTGAGAACCGCAACGGACCTCGCGCTTTGTGCGACGAAGGTTACGGCGCGGGCTGTGGGTCGTGCGATGTCCACTATGGTGGTCCAGGAACGCCACCTCTGGCTGTGTCTGGCGGACATGAGGGAGACCGACAAAGTCAGGTTCCTTAACTCCCCGTCTCCCAGACTGGCCTCTTGGCGGCGCGCCCAGAACTTCGCCCATCAGTTCTTGGCCGCACAGAAGCAGACTGAGGCGGTCAGTCACATTCTGCCTCGGCGGTCAGCTGCTGTCTCCACCCGCCGCCGGCAGCGCCTCCTGCCTGCTCGTCGCCGAGGCGGCCGCCTGTGTCTGCCTCCGCTCCCGCGCCGCAGCAGCAGCCTCCACCCAAGCGGCGTTGTGGAGCCGGGCGCAAGCAGGCCGCCCTACCCGTCCAGACGCCTGCCAAGAGGGGAGGCAAGGCCAAGGGCAGGCTGCCACGAGACGGGCGACCCGGAGGTGAGGAGGACTGCTCTTCTGGAGATGGTGACCACACCGCTCCATCCCCCGGTGGAGGGCCGGGAGGAGAATCTTGTGTTCCATTTTGTCTCTGTTCCGCCGCTGGGCTCAGCCCCAACGGTACCCAAATTCTCAACAAGAGCAGTTCCTTCCATCTCCGGGTCCGCAGGGGGCTCGGAGAGTTGTGGCCGGTCAAACGCCGGACCACACTCATCCTCCCTCTTCGCCAGCGGGCAGCAGTGGACAACCCCCTCATGTTCCTGCTGCCCACCTGTGGAATCAGGTAAGTGTTGCACGGCACACTCTCACCTCGCTGCGGGCCGCCTCCACGAGACAGCCGCCCCAGTCCGGTATCTGCATTCCACCTCGCTGCCCCACGGTGGGTACGCCGGTGGTCCCTATGGTCCTGCTTGTACGGTCCCTGGGAGCCTGGCTAGTGCTCCTCAGTCCGTCTCGCTGGCTCATTCGGACCATCAGGCTCGGCTACGCGATTCAGTTCGCCTGGTGCTCCCCCAGGATCAGGGGCATCCGCTTCACTTCGGTGAATGCTGCAGATGCCCATGTCCTGTGTGTGGAGATCGCTGTCCTGCTGGCGAAGGACGCGATAGAGCCGGTCCCTCCAGCCGATATGAAGACCGGCCTCTACAGCCCGTACTTCATTGTACCCAAGAAAGCCGGTGGGTTACGGCCAATCTTGGACCTGCGAGTCCTGAATCGGAGCCTCCACAAGCTACCGTTCAAGACGCTCACGCAGAAGCGCATTTTCGAATGCATCCGTCCCCAAGATTGGTTTGCAGCGGTCGACCTGAAGGACGTGTACTTTCATGTCTCGATCCTTCCTCGACACAGGCCATTTCTGCGCTTTGCGTTCGAGGGTTGAGCATATCAGTACAAAGTCCTGCCCTTCGGGCTGGCCCTGTCCCCATGTCTTTACGAAAGTCACGGAGGGGGCCTCGTGCCCATGAGAGAACGGGGCGTTCGCATCCTCAACTATCTCGGCGACTGGCTCTTTCTAGCACAGTCCTGGGATCAGTTGTGCGAACACAGGGACCTGGTGCTCAGACACCTCAGCCAGTTGGGTCTTCGGGTCAACTGGGAAAGGAGCAAACTCGCCCCCGGGCAGAGGATCTCTTTTCTCGGTATGGAGTTGGATTCGGTCGAGCAGGCAGCGCGCCTCACAGAGGAGCATGTCCAGTCGATGCTGAACTGCCTGAACACGTTTCAGGGCAGGATGGCGGTTCCACTGAAACGGTTTCAGAGGCTCCTGGGGCATATGGCAGCCGCGGCGGCAGTAACGCCGCTCGGCCTGCTTCATATGAGACCGCTTCAGCATTGGCTGCACGGCCGAGTCCCGAGATGGGCGTGGCAACGCGCACTCACCGGTGAGCATCACACCGCCTGTCGCCAGTCCTTCAGTCCCTGGTCAGACCCTTCCGTTCCTTCGGGCTGGAGTGCCCCTGGAACAGGTGTCCAGGCATACTGTGGTTTTCACGGATGCCTCCGCCATGGGCTGGGGAGCCACGTACAACGGGCATGCAGTGTCAGGGGTTTGCGGGCCGCACCTGCATTGGCACATCAATTGCCTCGAGTTGCTAGCAGTACATCTTGCTCTGAGCCGCCTCAAAGGGCGGTTACGGGCAAAGATGTACTGGTCCACACGACAACACTGCGGCTGTTGCGTATATCAACCGACAAGGTGGTCTGCGCTCCCGTCGCATGTCGCAACTCTCGCCCGCCATCTCCTCCTCTGGAGTCAGAAGTGTCTGAGGTCGCTTCAGGCCATTCATGACCCTGGTGTGCGCAACCGTGTGGCCGACGAGCTCTCACGAGCTGCGCTCCCAGGGGAGTGGCGACTCCACCCCCAGGTGGTTCAGCTGATCGGGAGACAGTTCGGGGTGGCACAGGTCGACCTGTTTGCTTCCCCAGAAACGTCCCACTGCCAGTGGTTCTATTCGCTGACCGAGGTACACTCGCGCACGGATGCCCTTGCGCACAGCTGGCCCCAGGGGCTGCGCAAATATCGTTTCCCCAGTGAGCCTACTTGCACAGACACTGTGCAAGGTCAGGGAGGACGAGGAGCAGCTCCTGTTGGTGGCGCCGTACTGGCCCAACCGGACCTGGTTCCCAGAACTTATGCTCCTCGCGACAGCCCCTCCTTGGCCGATTCCTCTGAGGAAGGACCTTCTGACTCAGAGACGGGGCACCCTGTGGCACCCGCGTCCAGACCTGTGGAAGCTTCATGTCTGGCCCCGGGGCGGGACGCGGAGGTTCTAGGTGACTTACCCCAAGAGGTAGTTAACACCATCACTTCGCACGTGCACCGTCTACAAGACAGGCTTACGCCTCGAAGTGGAACCTGTTCGTCGAGTGGTGTTCTTCTCGCCGAGAGGACCCCCGAAGATGTTCGATCGCGTCTGTGCTTTCCTTCCTGCAACAAGGGTTGGAGCGTAGGCTGTCACCCTCCACCCTCAAGGTCTATGTTGCTGCTATATCCGCCTATCACGACCACGTAGAAGGTAAGTCGGTTGGGAAGCACGACCTGGTCGTCAGGTTCCTTAGGGGCGAGACGGTTAAATCCTCCTCGACCCCCTCCATACCCTCTTGGGATCTTGCTCTGGTGCTCCGAGCACTCCAGAATGCCCCATTCGAGCCTTTGCAGTCAGCAGAGCTAAAGATTCTGTCTATGAAGACTTTGCTGTTGGCTGCATTGGCCTCCATCAAGAGGGTAGGGGACCTGCAGGCATTTTCGGTCGACGAATCGTGCCTAGAGTTCGGGCCGGGTAATACCCACGTGGTACTAAGGCCCCGGCCTGGCTATGTGCCCAAGGTTCCTACCACTCCCTTCAGGGACCAGGTGGTGAACCTGCAAGCGCTGCCCCGGAGGAGGCAGACCCAGCCCTAGCTTTGCTCTGTCCCGTCCGCGCTCTGCGGATCTACGTGGATAGAACTCAAAGCTTCAGAACCTCAGATCAGCTCTTTGTCTGTCACGGAGGCCAGCAGAAGGGAAAGGCTGTCTCCAAGCAGAGGATGGCCCACTGGATAGTGGATGCCATCACCTTGGCTTACCAAGCACAAGGTGTGCCCTGTCCGCTCGGTGCGAGCACACTCTACTAAGTGTTGCATCCTCCTGGGCGCTGGCACGTGGCGCCTCGCTGTCAGACATCTGTAGAGCTGCGGGCTGGGCGACACCCAACACGTTCGCTAGATTCTATAGCCTACGTGTAGAGCCGGTCTCCTCCTGTGTTCTCACCTCAAACGGGTAGAAGCACTGAGAGGCCCCGGCTCTTGTCGGCTTGCTGCGCTCCGGCGCTCTTATTCTCCAGAAGCAAACTCTGTGAGTCCTCCATCTCCTCGGTGCCGACGTCGCGAACGTCGGGCATCAGGCCCTTGCCGCTGAATCCTGAGAACCGGTAATGGGCTGGGCTTATATGAGTGACCCTGCGGGGATCCCATATTTCTTCCACGGTCGCTCCTACGGGAAGCCCGTGTCCGTGGCACTGGAAGGGGGCAGAGGCCATGGCACTTTGGTAGGGATTCCTATTCGTCGGTACTCCGACGTGGCGTCGAGAGTGACCGACTGAATGGGAACGTCTTCGTTACGTATGTAACCCTCGTTCCCTGAAGGAGGGAACGGAGACGCCACGTCCCGTCGCCATGTCCTCTGTACCCTGCTGGGGTGCCTGCCTACCTACTCGGCTCCTCAGCAAAAGGCTAATTTGATGCAATCACCTGTGTCTCATTTATACCCGCACAGCGTGGCATGAGCACCTGGTGCAATCATTGCATGCCAATGTGCATTGGCTCGTTTTAGTTACACTCGGTAGATTGGCTCTCGCGAGCGAGATTCCTATTCGTCGGTACTCGACGTGGCGCCTCCGTTCCCTCCTTCAGGGAACGAGGGTTACATACGTGAACCGAGACGTTTTTCGGCTCTTTTATATATATATATATATATATATATATATATATATATATATATATATATATATATATATATAATGTGTGTTTACACCTACATATTGTTAATGTATTACATGTAAAACTAGAACTAAAACTAAACAAAAATTTGTAATTGGTAATTGAAATAAACCTGTAATAAAAAAATTATATTAATTTTTAGATTAAAAATTCTAATGTAAAAACCTTGAAAATTAAAAATGCAACTGAAATAAAATCAGTTTAAAATAAAATGAAGGACTAAAGTTACTAAAACTTAAACTGAAATAGAAAAAGAAGAGAAAGCTAAATAAATAAATAAATAAATAAATATATTTAAGAAATATTTGCATATTTAGCATGTAGTAATAATAAATTAAAATCTAATATTTTATATATAAATATAATTTTTTCTATAATATATACATGCATGTGTATTTATATATACATAATAATTATACACAGTACACACACATATATTATACACAATCATATTTTGGATGCGTTTAATCGTGATTAATCGATTGCCCAGCACTAATATATATATATATAGTATAATATAAATTACTAGTAAATTACATAAACATTTAGAAATAAATGTCAAGTAACACTGAATTAATTGTGAAATCTTGAAGTAGAAAAACTGAAATAGTATATTTGTAAAATGTACTTAACAATACAACTTTGATTTTCTTCACGTTTTTACAGTCTACAAAAACTGTGTGTGTGTTTCTGTGTGTTTCTGTGTGTTTCTGTGTGTGTGTGTCTCCACACAAGGGAAGGTCAGGTCACGCATTCCTCTTCATCACACTGTAACATAATACTATATTCCACATTCATTGATATATGTGCTGCATGATGTTTTAATTACCCATAATGATCAGTGACTGTCGGGTCAGAGCGCTGGTGAGGAGAGCGATTACAGAATCCACTTAATATTCAAGAGTCTGTTTTCTGCTGTATGTCATCATTTACATAAGTGTTATAATACAGGGATCATGCTAATGCTTTAATCTGATTTTCTAATGAATGCTCTCTCTATATACATAATTATATCCGAAGTTATAATGCCAGTCCATGCATGAAGTAACTACACAGCACACACATTACTTACTATGAATAGTTACACTACCATTTAAAGGTTTCGGGTCTGTAAAATTAAGCCTTTTATGCTCACCAAGCTGCATTTATTTGATCAAAAATACATGAGAAAATTGTGAAATATTACTACAATGTAAAGCAGCTGTGTTCTATGTGAATATATAGTAAAGTGTGATTTATTCCTGTGATCAAAGCTGAATTTATCATCATTACTCCAGTCTTCAGCGTCACATGATCCTTCACTGATCACTCTCAGATGAGGATCTGATCATCAACACACATTTATGATTATTATCAGTGCTGGAAACAGTTTCATATTTCTGTGGAAACTGTGATACATTTTATTTTTCAGGATTCTTTGATGAGTAAATATTCTATTTGAAATAGAATATTTTGTAACATTATAAATGTCTTTACTGTCACTTCTGATCAGTTTAATGCATCTTTGATGAATAACAGTATTAATGTCTTTCAAACAGACCCCAAACATAAGTGTTATAATGCATCATTAGAAACCCGATTACAACAGTTAGCAGGTGTTCTTTAACCCTCTTTAACTGTGGTAAAACCAGTGTTCATATCTTGACAGATCACAGAGATATTAATTACACCTACTGCACCTTTAATCGAATCAGCCAAGTGTAAAACAGAGCACAGCACATTTACATAATCGTACACTCATTCACAGTAATAAACTGTCAGGGTGTGTGAACAGTGTGGCAAAATATTTACAGAAGCAAGCAGTTCTGTCAGGTTTCATTACAACCAGGAGAAAAGGATAATTCTGGGATGGAACGAGTGCCCACACAAACACCCACAGGCATCATATGACACATCCTCATGAAGAAACACACAAACGATTCATCACAACAGCAGGTCAGAGACATCCTGAGCCAAACGAACATCTAACTTAACCACAATCCCCTCTGACGTCTGCTCCTGTCAGACGCGGTAAGCCAGCCACTGAAGCGTCTCGTCTGGAGCTCCCGGTCTGATTCAAGCAGCACAGATGATCTTATAATTGACTTTATAAGAGGACATATCATGTCCTCTAAGTCTTGATGTTTTTGGCTCTACTACAGCAGGTTTTCCTGCTTTAATGTTGATTATTTCCTCATATCCTCCATTGTTGCGGCTCCTCTCTTCCCAGTCTGTCAGTAACGCTCTGTTTAGTTCCTGTCTCTATGAAGCCCCGCCTTCTGAAAAGCACACTGTGCTCTGATTGGTCGGCTGGAGCAGTGTGTTGTGATTGGTCAAGTGCTTTCAGCATGTTTGGGAAATGTAATGAGGTAGATTACGGGGCGGGGTCAGGGTGGTCCTTCATAATGAGGTAGGTTATGGGGTGGGTTAGGGGGTGGTCCTTCATAATGAGGTAGGTTATGGGGTGGGTTAGGGGGTGGTCCTTCATAATGAGGTAGGTTATGGGGCGGGTTAGGGGGTGGTCCTTCATAATGAGGTAGGTTATGGGGCGGGTTAGGGGGTGGTCCTTCATAATGAGGTAGGTTATGGGGCGGGTTAGGGGGTGGTCCTTCATAATGAGGTAGGTTATGGGGCGGGTTAGGGGGTGGTCCTTCATAATGAGGTAGGTTATGGGGCGGGTTAGGGGGTGGTCCTTCATAATGAGGTAGGTTATGGGGCGGGTTAGGGGGTGGTCCTTCATAATGAGGTAGGTTATGGGGCGGGTTAGGGGGTGGTCCTTCATAATGAGGTAGGTTATGGGGCGGGTTAGGGGGTGGTCCTTCAAAATAAGGAGGTAGGTTATGGGGCGGGGTTAGGGGGTGGTCCTTCATAATGAGGTAGGTTATGGGGCGGGTTAGGGGGTGGTCCTTCATAATGAGGTAGGTTATGGGGCGGGTTAGGGGTGGTCCTTCATAATGAGGTAGGTTATGGGGCGGGTTAGGGGGTGGTCCTTCATAATGAGGTAGGTTATGGGGCGTGGTTAGGAGGTGGTCCTTCATAATGAGGTAGGTTTGGGGGCGGGGTTAGAGGGTGGTCCTTCATAATGAGGTAGGTTATGGGGCGGGGTTAGGGGCGACCCTTCATAATGAGGTAGGTTTAGGGGCGGGCTTAGGGGCGACCCTTCATAATGAGGTAGGTTTAGGGGCGGGGTTAGGGGGTGGTCCTTCATAATGAGGTAGGTTACAGGGAAGGTTCAGTGTGGTCCTTCATAATGAGGTAGGTTATGGGGCGGGGTTAAGGGTGACCCTTCATAATGAGGTAGGTTATGGGGCGGGGTTAGGGGGTGGTCCTTCATAATGAGGTAGGTTATGGGGTGGGGTTAGGGGGTGGTCCTTCATAACGAGGTAGGTTACAGGGCAGGGTCAGGGACGGGGTTTAGGGGCGGGGTTAGGGGAGTAGTCCTTCATAATGAGGTAGGTTTAGGGACGGGTTGGGGGTTGGTCATTTATAATGAGGTAGGTTTAGGGGTGGGGTTAGGGGTGGTCCTTCACTTCTGAGTGAAAATGGTTTCTAATTTTGTTATATCTACAATATATTAAATAGCAAAGTATACTTAAATTCTGTGAACTAATTTTGTACTTTTGCATTTAAAGACTATTTAAAGACTACTGATATTATACAGTGATCATACTATCATTGCTAAAGTGATATTAAAACACATTTAGGCTTAATATTAAGAAATGTGCATTGTACAATAAGGAAGTACTCCAAATAAAGTTTAATTATAATATTTATATGGTATGTCAGTAATGTTAATGGATTTGTAGTATACTTAGTATGAAATAAATGTATTTTAAATACATTTTGGTATTGGATTTTTCACTATAGGAACACCAAGGTCATGGGTTCGATTCCCAGGGAATGCATGAACTGATCAAATGTAAACCTTCAATGTAATGTAAACAAATGCAAAAACTAAAATTTTATGCAGTTGAGATATGCATTATAGTACCTATTTCTTTATGTGAGTGCACTGTATGGGGATATATAGGACTGTGTGATAATACAGTTAAAAAACACAAGAAAGGAGAGACGTGTGGATTCCAGCATGGGGAAAGTGAAGCGGTTCAGAGTCATTGAGCGTCTGTCACAGGCCTGTGTAAGCGCTTTACAGCTCGCGGATTACCTACAAAGATCTGGGGACTGTTTATAGGGCATTAATGCAGACATTTCCCAATATAGCAAACACTTCTGAGGCTCAACGTTTGTCAGGCTTGCAAAAAAGTTGTCATCAGAGGAGCTTGAAAGATAAAGTTGAAAGTCTTAAAAGTTTGTGTAATGGCATCAGTCGCAAAGTCCCAAACGTCTGCTGCTTCAGTCAGATTCATAAACTTAAAGTTGAAGTTGTTAGGTTTTAAGTGGATATCAGACGAGCAGAGGATCATGGGAAGGCTCTATCCTGAGCTCAGGATTTTTTAAGCAACTTAATGCGTGACGATTTGAGCGTTGTGTTCATCACACCATTTCATGGCTCCTTAAATGTGACTGGAAGAAAATGAAGCCTGATGAAAACTTGAATAAGCTGAATGTCATGAAGACTCTCAAGAACATATTTCATCATAAAATTAAATTTAAGTTAACAGAGATATTATTTTCATAATAATTAAGCATTCCTCCACAAATTCTCATTAATGGAAAAATAATGAAACATACATATACATATATATTTAAATGAATATTTATGTATATGGGGAGTATTTGTTGTACTGCCTTTGTTTATATTAAATAAATATATATTTGATTAATATAATATGCAGTACTTTTTACTGTAATACAGTAATTTGTTACTATCATATGAGAATCGAATGAGCCACTGAGGTAAACAGGAATTACAAAATGTAAAAAAAATATATATGACGTGAATAACACTGATGATCTCTTCCTCACGGCTCCTGTTAGTGGGTGGGATATATTAGGCAGCAAGTGAACATTTTGTCCTCAAAGTTGATGTGTTAGAAGCAGGAAAAATGGGCAAGTGTAAGGATTTGAGCGAGTTTGACAAGGGCCAGATTGTGATGGCTAGACGACTGGGTCAGAGCATCTCCAAAACTGCAGCTCTTGTGGGGTGTTCCCGGTCTGCAGTGGTCAGGATCTATCAAAAGTGCTCCAAGGAAGGAACAGTGGTGAACCGGCCACAGGGTCATGGGCGGCCAAGGCTCATTGATGCACGTGGGGAGCGAAACCTTGGGTCCTGCCATCCATGTGGATGTTACTTTGACACGTACCACCTACCTAAGCATTGTTGAGACCATGTACAGCCTTTCATGGAAACGGTATTCCCTGGTGGCTGTGGCTCTTCCAGCAGGATAATGCTCCTGACACAAAGCACAAATGCTTCAGGAATGGTTTGAGGAGCACAACAACGAGTTTGAGGTGTTGACTTGGCCTCCAAATTCCCCAGATCTCAATCCAATTGAGCATCTGTGGGATGTGCTGAACAAACAAGTCTGATCCATGGAGGCCCCACCTCGCAACTTACAGGACTTAAAGGATCTGCTGCTAACATCTTGGTGCCAGATACCACAGCACACCTTCAGGGATCTAGTGGAGTCCATGCCTCGACGGGTCAGCAAAAGAGGGACCAACACAACATTAGGTCATAATGTTATGCCTGATCGGTGTATACACACACATACAGTGCAAACATACATACCTATATAGCGATGAATTCACCCTTAAACATCACATTAAATCTGTGAACAGTGGTTGATCAGTCACGTTGATATTCGCCAGTAGGAAGAAAAGCCCCCACTGAAGTCATATACCGTTTCATAAAAACTCGCAAGGTACTTCTGCTCTTCATGAATATTTGAATATTTGGCTCATACATAATGCAAACCGGGAGCCGCTCCGCAAGCACTGCGTATATACATGAGCTAAACCCTGTGAGCCTCTGAAGTGTTCATGTCTTCACACACATTCTGCTCACAGAAACAAACCATGCACAGATTAACAGCGGATTACTGCACATATACAGTACAGCCTCAGAGAAGGAAAAATGTCTGAGAACGGATCAAACACTGTCTTTCTTCTGTGAAACACAAAGGAGGAAAGAAAGCTAATACACCTGTTACCAACCAAACACACTCATCTAAAGCAATCAGCCTTTTCATTATCATAAAAGCACAAACTGAGTTAGCATTGAGCTTCATCTCATTGCTCTCTCCCAGAACACACTGCTGTAAATTTGAAGAGGTCAAAATAAACTTGTCAACCTTCCCTTGACCTCTGACCCCCAAACACACGACTCTGTGTCTCAAATGATGGACTACATGACCTCTGACCTCCGCCTATATGGCAGCTGTTAAACAGAGCATTTAATCAGAAAAAATCCATCTAAGGCAACTAAGGAAAATCCCAAATTCAGTATCTCAGAAAATTAGAATATTACTTAAAACCAATACAAAGAAGGATTTTTAGAAATCTTGGCCAACTGAGAAGTATGAGCATGAAAAGTATGAGCGTGTCCAGCACTCAATGCTTAGCTGGGGCTCCTTTAGCCTGAATTACTGCAGCAATGCGGCGTGGCATGGAGTCCATCAGTCTGTGGCACTGCTCAGGTGTTATGAGAGCCCAGGTCGCTCTGATAGTGGCCTTCAGCTCTTCTGCATTGTTGGGTCTGGCGTATCGCATCTTCCTCTTCACAATAGCCCATAGATTTTCTGTGGGGTTAAGGTCAGGCGAGTTTGCTGGCCAATTAACAACAGGGATACCATGGTCCTTAAACCAGATACTGGTTGCTTTGGCACTGTGTTGCATACGTCTGTGCGTAGTGGTTCTTGAAGCACTGACTCCAGCTGCAGTCCACTCTTTGTGAATCTCCCCCACATTTTTGAATGGGTTTTGTTTCACAGTCCTCTCCAGGGTGCGGTTATCCCTATTGCTTGTACACTTTTCTACCACATCTTTTCCTTCCCTTGGCCTCTCTATTAATGTGCTTGGACACAGAGCTCTGTGAACAGCCAGCCTCTTTTGCAATGACCTTTTGCGTCTTGCCCTCCTTGTGCAAGGTGTCAATGGTCGTCTTTTGGACAACGGTCAGGTCAGCAGTCTTCCCCATGATTGTGTAGCCTACAGAACTAGACTGAGAGAGCATTTAAAGGCCTTTGCAGGTGTTTTGAGTTCTTCAGCTGATCAGAGTGTGGCACCAGGTGTCTTCAATATTCAACCTTTCACAATATTCTCATTTTCTGAGATACTGAATTTGGGATTGTCCTTAGTTGTCAGTTATAATCATCAAAATGAAAAGAAATAAACATTTGAAATATATCAGTCTGTGTGTAATGAATGAATATAATATACAAGTTTCACTTTTGGACTGGAATTAGTGAAATAAATCAACTTTTTGATGATATTCTAATTATATGACCAGCACCTGTATATATATATATATATATATATATATATATATATATATATATATATATATAGGAATGAAATATCATAACTTTTCTAATTATTTCATAACTTTTAAATAATTTAGTAGACATTACAAATACACAAAGAGCAATTTTAGGCCTGGAAATCATTTGAATTGTAATATTTCCTGATATTTTCAGGTGAAATGTGGGCTCCTGGGCACTGTGTGTTTTGGGAACAGTACATTAGTACACTTTGACCTGTTAAAACTGGTAAAAAACTATTACACTTACATTTGTGTCAAGGGTTTTAAAGGGAGATTTCACCCAAAAATTATGCTTATGCTGCTTGTTAAAAAGCATATTACAGTATCATGACAGTAGTGCTATATTTGAAGCTGTTTTGCATCAGGAACAAACTGGAATTTAAGCCGTTATTCACTGAAGATCTTGTTTATAGAACACACAACATTTTACCATGGTTACCATTAAGTTACAAAAACGTTATTTCTGAAATTTCTCTGAACATTCGAAACGGACAGTTTTTGAAATGTCTTTTTTTTGGTTATGTGAACATCAAGGGAACATTCTATCATTCTTCAAACACTCCGAAAATGTTACATTTGAATGTTCTCCGAACGTTCTAAAAAAATGTAACAGTTACTTTTGAATGTTCTCTGAAACATTTCAAAAGAAGAAAAAAAAAAACTTTCCGTTTTTGCGTTTAGGTTTTGAGAACATTAGATAACATTGACAGAACATTCTCTTCCCGTTACTGAAAGAACGTTTCTTCATAACTTTGAAAGAACCTTGCCAGAACGTCAGCAGGGCAAATGTGCTCAAATGCACTTCTTTAATGATGTGTTTTCGGCACTGGTCGCCGTGTTCTTTTATAAGAGCAGCTCCACAGAAGAAATAAAGTCAAGTGTTGGGATCACCATGAAGGTGAGAAAACGGTCATTTTCTGGGTGTAATATCTCTTTAAAGTCTGGATTTGCTCACCGATTTCACAGCTCTCTCCCGCGTATCCCTGCGGACAGAAGCAGCGGAAAGCCTCTCCGTGAGGAAGACACGTCCCTCCGTGCAGACAGCTGCATCTGTCGTCCGCTGCAAAACACAGAACACACACATTGGAGGTGATCCATCACCATCTGTCTGTGATTATACAGCCGAGTGAAAGCCCTGCTCGCCCTCATGAGCGTTTAGATGCGTGTCAGCGAGGTGAATGAGTCCAGTTCCTCAAACATCATTCATCTCACATTAAAGCGCTGGCAGGAACTGGATCTGTAATGAGCAATAATAACAGTGATGCCTGACTTAGACAGCACTGAACAGCGGTTTAGCATTTGTTCACGGTGTGTAATTAATCAAAATCAAACCCAATCGTGATCTGGATTAGTGTATCAAACAGCAAAGGTTGATTTGTGCTGCGTGAACGAAGCTTTAAGAGCTCGCCTCGATGATGCAGCGATGTATAAAATAACATTTTATTATATTATTGTTTTTAAATACTCTAGTTATTAATAAAAAATTAAATTATATATATATATATATATATATATATATATAGTAATATTTGTTATTGTGTTTAATATTCTTTAGTAATGATAATAATAATAATAAATATGTAATTATTATTATTATTAAAAAGTCTAAATATTATATTTAAATAAAAATAAAACGATTATTAGTAATTATATTATATTATATATATTATTTACTATACTTTATTTATTATTTATTATACTTATATTAATATATAATTATTATAAAATAAATTACTACTACTAGTCACCTTTATTTATTATATACTACTACTAATAATAATAATGAGAATTTATAACAAAAATCTATATAATTATATTTTTTATAAAAATAATTATTATGAAAATAAGTTATTATAAAATTATAATACTATTATTAATAATAAAAATAAGTTATTATTAAAATCAATATAATTAACACATTTATATTAAAATAGAATTTTTATAGAAATAAATTATTAAAAAAATTATACTACTACCGATAGACTAACTAAAAGAGTTATTATTATCAAAATCAATATAACTAATATAATTATATTAAATTATAATTATAATAATAATAATTATTATTATTATTTTATTATTTAAAATCACAACTGCAATAAAAATATCATTCGATTCTTTCCCCCTAGTTGAGTTCAAACACTGAGAAACCCCTCCACCCGTCAGTGTGAGGCGTATGAGATCAGCATTCATAATAATCAGTATTTATCATTTATAGAGCATATTTTAGACATGTTGTGTTCTGGTCTATTATTGTGGCATCATCAGTTTTAGATTCACCCTGTAAAAGATGAGCTGTGATTGGTCACATGTCAGTCAATATAAGTGTGCGGTTGTTGAGCAGAAGTCAGTCTGAATACACAACACTATGATTTAGTTCAGCTCTCTCTTCATTACAGTATGTGTGTGTGTGCGTGTGTGTGTGCGCGCTCACTGAGGCCTATGATGGGTTTCAGAGAATGGCTCGTTTCACTACTGACCCGCACTGACAATCAAACACTTCACCACACACACACACACACACACACACACACACACACACACACACACACACACACACACACACACACACACACACACACACACACACACACACACACACCACACACCAGACACACACACACACACACACACACACACACACACACACACACACACACACACACACACACACACACACACACACACACACACACACACACACACACACACACACACACACACACACACACACACACACACACACACACACACACACACACACACACACACACACACACACACACACACACACACACACACACACTCACACTTACACACCACACACACACACACACACCACACACACACACACAGATGGAAGACGTAGAGGCTGTGTGAAAGTCCATTCAGTGTTACACAGTTAACCCTGTAAGCCCTGAAGACACTTAGACATTTTCTGAATGACATGTACTAAAGCAAAGACAAGGAGAGTCAAAAAAGAGAAAAAAATTACATTTGGACGTTCTCGTGCTGAGAAACTGCTGATAAAAGACTGATATATACTCACTCACCTGTCAGGATTATTAGGAACACCATACTAATACTGTGTTTGACCCCCTTTCCCCTTCAGAACTGCCTTAATTCTACGTGGCATTGATTCAACAAGGTGCTGAAAGCATTCTTTAGAAATGTTGGCCCATATTGATAGGATAGCATCTTGCAGTTGATGGAGATTTGTGGGATGCACATCCAGGGCACGAAGCTCCCGTTCCACCACATCCCAAAGATGCTCTATTGGGTTGAGATCTGGTGACTGTGGGGGCCATTTTAGTACAGTCAACTCATTGTCATGTTCAAGAAACCAATTTGAAATGATTCGAGCTTTGTGACATGGTGCATTATCCTGCTGGAAGTAGCCATCAGAGAATGGGTACATGGTGGTCATAAAGGGATGGACATGGTCAGAAACAATGCTCAGGTAGGCCGTGGCATTTAAACGATGCCCAATTGGCACTAAGGGGCCTAAAGTGTGCCAAGAAAACATCCCCCACACCATTACACCACCACCACCAGCCTGCACAGTGGTAACAAGGCATGATGGATCCATGTTCTCATTCTGTTTACGCCAAATTCTGACTCTACCATCTGAATGTCTCAACAGAAATCGAGACACATCAGACCAGGTAACATTTAAAACTAAAATACCCTTTTCAGTTTGCGGTGTTAGATTTGTGGCTGCATTTGAAGTTCTTTTTCGCTTAAGAAAAATAAGTAATATTGCTGTCAAATGCATGTCTCTCTCTCTCTCTCTGTCTCTCTCTCTGTCTCTGTCTCTCTCTCTCTCTCTGTCTCTCTGTCTCTCTCTCTCTCTCTCTCTCTCTCTCTCTCTCTCTCTCTCTCTCTCTCTCTCTCTCTCTCTCTCTCTCTCTGTCTCTCTCTCTCTGCTCTCTCTCTCTCTGTCTCTCTCTCTCTCTCTCTCTCTCTCTCTCTCTCTCTCTCTCTCTCTCTCTCTCTCTCTCTCTCTCTCTCTCTCTCTCTCTCTCTCTCTCTCTCTCTCTCTCTCTCTCATTGATGGGCTTTACAAACTCTCTTGGATGCACTCAGGTTCTGTTGTCA
>CM031944.1:13997610-14005110 GCA_018749465.1 Paracanthobrama guichenoti
ATCAGATTAAGTCAACAAATATGGTGACTCTAAAGTAAGTCCCGCCTTCCAATCCAACAGCCAATCAGTGAAGGCCTCTTCGTCATGCTCAGCATTTGCTCTACACTCTAAAAAATGCTGGTTTAAAAACAACCCAAGTTGGGTTAAAAATGGACAAACCCAGCGGTTGGGTTAAATGTTTGCCCAACATGCTGGGTAGTTTTATTTCACTCAACTATTGTTTAAAAATGACTGTATTGCTTGCTTAAAATGAACTCAAAGTATGCTGGACATTAACATGTATTAATATGTTTAATAAATGAACATTATTAATACATATAATGAATAATAATTAAACAATAAACATTTTTGCTTATTAATAAATGTTCACATTTTGATTATTATTGTTGCCTCTAGTAATTATGTGTCTGATTTTTAATTTCCAACCTATTTTAGGTTCATTTTAATCCAGCCATATAGTCATTTTTAAACAATAGTTGGGTTAAATAAAACTGCCCAAACATTTAAACCAATTGCTGGGTTTGTCAATTTTCAACCCAACCTGGGTTGTTTTTAACCGAGCATTCTGCACATGCATACAGTTTTTAGCAGTTTTATGAAAGAAAAAACTTTTATGACAACATTCATGCCATGATTTTATTGCTGATTACTGATATTACTGATTTGAAATATGTGAGTCTGCCAATAAGTTTCCGTATTTCCACGTTCAAAAGATGACTGACAGCCCAAATAGCCAATCAAATCACTGCACTGAGAAAGCATTGTTGCTTTTTGCTACATCATCTGTCAACTTTAAAGTGTACTACAAACCTCCAATTTTGGCAAATTGCTTTGACTTATTAGCCTGAGGTCGTCATACTCAATTCTAGTCAGAATATGAGTCTGATTCTGCTCCATTGGGCTGTGATTATGGGGTGTGTTCCAACCAAACCAGGAAAGAAAACGCCTCTGCACTCAATTGGATAGATCTACAACCAATCAGAGCGACGGAGTAAGTGACGTATGTTGAGCGACGCACAGAACTCAACTGCACGCACGCTGGAAGAAGTAGAAGAAGATGAGTGTAAACGATCTTTGCCGGTGTTGTAAAAGAATTTAAGGATGCACGGAGTACTTCCCAACACGATCAGCATTTTTGAGAGAAATAGTAAAGGTGAATGCACATACGAACAAGTTCTCTGTTTAGCATTAGAACTCAACAATACAGCAAAAAAATCGAATCGCTCTTTGGTGACGTGGACGATTATGTTACTGTTGATCATCTGTCCATCATCGTATAAAGCCCGCCCTGACAATCTGATTGGTCCGAACAGCTCTGGTTCGAGCATAGTTGCTCCACAACGGATCAAGATCCAGACCGAACTTCCTGACGGGTGGGGCTAAGGTCGGCTGGCATCCAGGCTATTGAAAAACAGGTGTTTTTATGGCACATGTATTTCAGATTGGAATCCCATTTGGCTAGTTTTGTTCGTTCCGCTCCCGAAATCAGCCAGTAATCTGGGAAAAAGCAAGCCTTGGATCAGACTTGTCGTTCTTATAAGATTTACCTTAAAACTCTTGTGATTCACTCTTGTTATATTGAAAATTTGAGGAAGATATTTAGTTTATTTTCTTCCTATCTACAGTTAGAGTGAACTTTGTATACTAAATGCAATTATACAGATGAATAAACCCAATATGCTGTTAAAATACGATTAATCGTGATTAATCATGAAATATTGAGAAAATCTCCTTTAAAGTTGTCCAAATGAAGCCCTTAGCAATGCATATTACTACTACTAATACATTTTTTACATATTTATGGTAGGAAATTTACACAATATCTTCATGGAACATGATCTTAATATCCTAATGATTTTTGGCATAAAAGAAAAATCGATAATTTTGACCCATACAATGTATTGTTGGCTATTGCCACAGATATACCCGTGAGACGCAGGACTGGTTTTGTGCTCCAGGGTCACATATTTTATATATAAATATAACAAATTTTCCTTAAATATATACATGCATGTGTGTATTTATATATGCATAATAATTATACACAATACACACACATATATTATGTAAACACAAACTTTTATTTTATTATTGTTATATGTGATTAATCGTTTGACATCACTAATTTGTATATGGATATTTTGCAATAAACCTTTGTTTTTCATTTTGATTATGTAATTCGCAATGCTTCATGGGACTGTAGTTCTTTCCCTCACTAAAGCCGTTAAGAGCGCAGATTTTCAAAAACCTTTTTGCTTCAAATCAAGTTTGTAATGCTGGGATGCTCCTCGTAGCTGGTTGGTGTGATTCAAGGCTTATAATGCTTTAAAATCCCTATGGGAAAAATTAATGGAGCAAATACTTCCGGAACCGACGCAGCTGTAAAAGTGGGCGAACACTAACGCACTTTATTAGATTAGCTGTACTTGAAAACATAATCATATCCACCACTGAGGTCCCCGAGGTATTCAGAGTTTTTTCGAGGTGTATATAATAAAAGCTGTGAAATGATTGCCTAATATGAGCTCTACAGGGATATTGCATGGATATTGCACAATGCCTTTCTCATGAGCTGCCTCATTGGTCTAATAGCACTCGTCAATGTCCAAATATCTGAGATGACTCATCAAATTAAAGTAGGCAGGATTTTACTTTACAGAAGCTGCTGAGTACACTTTATTTGAAAGTGCTAGATAAGATGTAAGTACGTAGTGTTTTACTGTGCGACATCTGTACCTTATTTTTATTATTCTCAGGATAGGTAAGTCGAATCTGACCTAAATCATAAGCGTTTAAAAATACTTACAATCAGACAGAACATCTGTTCTGGCTCAGTGTCATAAATCAATGCCCCAGGAGGCAGACTTTGTTATAAAAATAGAATTACAATTAGTATCTCTAGCAGTACAAGTATTCTACAAGTACAGTACAAATATCAAAAAGTTTTTCAATCAATGCAATGGTGACCTCCTCAAATGAGGTCATCAAGACTGGGAATCCCCCCTTTAAAAAAGCCTGTTTTATGTGTTTTCCCACGCATTTGGCGAGTTCCTCTTCTCTTGTCGGCATTACTTTTCATGCACGGCAACGTACGTCCTGCATACTACTTATAAAGTTGCTCTAATACATATTTTCTCTACTTTGAGCATAAATAAGTCATTTGTGGAGTGAATATATATGCTCTACATGTCACGCTCTCCAGCCTAACACTCACAGTACTACTGGTTGAATACTAAAAGACATCATATAAATGTTATATTCATTGTATTATAAATAAAATATCTATGTAACAGTTACATCATTGCATATAAGGCTTTTCCAGGAAATAACCAAAATAATAAAGCATTAGACATAATGTATTAGCTAAATATGTCAAACAATGAGGCAGGGTAATTGCTGTGTAAGAGCTGTGCCTCCCATGCCGGAGACCCCAGTTTGAATCCTGCTCGCAGCGGGTCAAGTAGAACCGGTTACATTTGGTGCCGTGACCCGGATGGGAGAGAGGTTTAGGGGAGTGAGTGTAACAGACATAGGCCAGTAAGAGCTGTGCGTGTAAACCTCACTCCCCTGGTCTCAAGAGGTGCCTACCATACCAGAGACTCTGGTTTCGAATCCCGCTCAGAGCGGGTCAAATAGAACCGGAGGGGATACATTGGTACCATGACCCGGATGGGAGTGAGGTTTAGTTGGGTGAGTGTAACGGTTGTAGGCCATTAAGAGCTATGCATGTAAACCTCACTCCCCTGGCCTCAAGAGGCGCGTTAGTAACCCCTCCGGTCCTATTCAACCCGCTCTGAGCGGGATTCGAACCAGGGTCTCTGGTGTGGTAGGCACCTCTTGAGCCCAGGGGAGTGAGGTTTACACGCAGAGCTCTTACTGGCTTACGTCCGTTACACTCACTCCCCTGGGCTCAAGAGGTGTCTACCACACCAGAGACCCCGGTTAGAATCCTGCTCAGAGCGGGTCGAATAGGACCGAGGGGTTACATTGGTGCCGTTAGCTAGATGGGAGTGAGGTTCAGTTGGGTGAGTGTAACGGACATAGTCCAGTAAGAGCTGTGCGTGTAAACCTCACTCCCCTGGCCTCAAGAGGACTCAACCTCTTTAGCAACCTCGTTAGCGACTGATCCAAGCAGCTGCAGTCTTTAGTGTCCTTGTTAGTGCGCCCACCTCCCACGCCAGAGACCCTGGTTCGAATCCTGTTAGAATCAGGTTGAGTAGGACCGGTCACATTTGGTGCCATGACCCGGATGGGAGTGAAGTTTAGGGGAGTGAGTATAATGGACATAGTCCAGTAAGAGCTGTGCATGTAAACCTCACTCCCCTGGCCTCAAGAGGAGTCAACCTCTTTAGCAACCTCGTTAGCGACTGATCCAAGCGGCTGCGGTCTTTAGTGTCCTTGTAAGTGTGCCCACCTCCCACTAATAAACTTTTATCTAATTTCACCACTTTGAACTGATAATATATATTAACGTGATTCCTGTAATCCTGTAAATGTCCCAATAGCAACCACGATTATGGCATTTATAAAACCCTGTTTACGGCCCTGCTTGAAAACATAAAATCTTACCTTCTTCTCCAATGGAGTGGTTGTTCCTGATGGCCTCGGTGCTGCTCAGATCCGGCTCTACGCTACTGGTCATGGTCGCTCCAAAGCTTGCCGTCTGAGACTCGTCTGCCGATGTGGAGATGGTCGAATCACTGTTTTCAGTACTAAACGACACACCAGAGGCTGTCGCTGTGCTCTGGATGATGGTTGTCGTCATCTCAGTGGTGCTTGGGTTGAGTCGCTTAGGTTTGTTCCTGCGTCTGTACTGGATTTCTCCACGAGCCTCATGGCCGTGTGCGGTGGTGGCGAGGGAACTGTTGGTGATGAGGGAACCGGTGGTGGCGAGGGAACCGGTGGTGGCGAGGGAACCGGTGGTGGCGAGTGAATCGGTGGTGGCGAGGGAACCGGTGGTGGAGAGGGAACCTGTGGTTGCGAGTGAATCGGTGGTGGCGAGTGAATCGGTGGTGGCGAGTGAATCGGTGGTGGCGAGGGAACCGGTGGTGGAGAGGGAACCTGTGGTTGCGAGGGAACCGGTGGTGGCGAGTGAATCGGTGGTGGCGAGGGAACCGGTGGTGGAGAGGGAACCTGTGGTTGCGAGGGAACCGGTGGTGGCGAGTGAATCGGTGGTGGCGAGGGAACCGGTGGTGGCGAGGGAACCTGTGGTTGCAAGGGAACCGGTGGTGGCGAGGGAACCGGTGGTGGCGAGGGAACCTGTGGTTGCAAGGGAACCGGTGCTCAACGTCACCACCATCAGCGGTGTTTGGGATGACGGGTACGTGTCTCCCCACGAACTGCCCTCCATCTCTGGGACTCTGCTCTCTCCGGAGTAGTTATCAGTTGATATGGAGACTTTGGGTTCGGCGGTTTTGGTTTTCTGCTGAGGTATTTCAGTCACCACGACCCAATCTCCTGCGGACACTGGACCGCTCTGCGCAGGTCGACCCATGTGGTTGTTGCCCATGCCGTTTGGCAGGATTGACGTTGGTACATCCATATTTCTGGATGTGCTAGATTTATCAGTGATGGATGAAGGAGCAGACAGCCATGAGCGACTCCACCACGACATCAACCCTATGAAGACAAACACAGGCTGTGATTACTGTGGTGGTTTATTCAATCAACAGTGCATCTTCTCGGATTCATCCCTCCAGTCTGTTTTTCGTCTCTAGAGAGCGGTGAAATGTCTGCCAGACTTTCTCATTACTTATTCACTTGACTCCAGTTTTTGTTTACTCGTCTAAGACTTCAGGCTGTTTGTCTTTTTTCTGTTAGTGGTCAAGCATTGCTACTACTGTTGCTCATTTTTAAGATCAGTTATCAATCACACTTCAGCGTGCATCTCCACCCGTTCATGTCCGTTTGTGCTCTAGATATGAATGATTCCTCAAGTTATAGTTTTTAGTTATATTCAGAAATGTACATTTTATTAGATGAAAATGTTGCTTTGGCAGTTGAAGTTAAAAATAAATAAAATAATAATTTGACTGAAATAAAAAAAGTTAACAACAAAAACTAATAAAAAACCTAATGAATTTACAGAAAATGAAACAAAAATTAATAACAATAAAACTAAAATAATAATAAAAACTGATAACAAAAACTAATAAAAGAGCACCTAACAAAAAGTATTAATAATAAATAAATAAATAAATAATAAACTGAAAACAAAAACGAATAAAAAAGCACCTAACGAATTTACAAAAATGAAACAAATTAATAATAATAAAACAAAAACTAATAATAAAAAACTAAAAACAAAAACTAATAAAAAAGCACCTAACAAATTTACAAAAAAATTACAAATTAATAAAAATTAAAAAACCTGAAAACAAAAAGTAATAAAAAAAAAAGTGCCTAATGAATTTACCAAAAATTAAACAAAATTAATAATAAATTGAAAATAATAAAAGCCTATAAAACTAATAAAAAAGCACCTAACGAATTTACAAAAAATAATAATAATAATAATAATAATAAAAAACTAAACATATTACAATTAAAGCTAATTTAAAATATTTATAAATACTATAATAGCAAATAAATGATACTGGAATAACACTGATTCTTTATTAAAACACAGGAGATGTCTGTTCTTCACATTGTGCCACTCACAAAATTAAATCCCAAATGTTTTCACTTAATGCACAATATAATGCACAATATAATATCACAGCAAGAAGAACTAACTGATGGATGATTACATTGTGGTGATACAAAAGCAATGGATATTTTACAACAAATAAAATGTGTTCTTGCTAAAGAAAGACGCTGTTCCTAAACCTAGTGAGCTGCCTTGCTTCTATATAGGCCATTACAGAAAACCAAACTTAACACAAGTACGCAAGCACTTGGCCAGCGCATCCTGCATTCAGTTATGATTTGAGTGCCGGCACATTTTGCAGTGCAGTGATGTGTGAAATCAATCATTGCTAGAAGCTAATAACCCAAGAACGCCTGCAGGCCAAACGCTCGCGGCTGCATTTGCGTACATGTTTCTGGCCTAAAGCAGTGTCCTAATGGATGAGTGGTCTGAAATGCTCCACGTAAACTAAAATAACAAATGTTAGGTTTAGATCTGTTTTGTCAGTGACAAAGTCAGACGATTGCATTTGCACTGCAAAAAAATAAAGTAGGCCTTTGTCTGTTACAATTAAAAATATATTATAAGCTTTATAAGCAAAATCGCATAAATTTGACTTGTTTAAAACAATTAAAAATACTATTTGGCCAGTGGAAAAGAATAAGAATAACTCACAATTGAGCTTTTATGGATATTTTGATATATTTATTCAAAACAAGGATACTGAATGATTTTAGCAATGTAATGTGACGGCACAATTGGCCTTTATAGTCTGCATCTCATATTTTCCTAATGTCCGGATAGGAATATACATATGATATGCAGATGAAATCACACATAGTAAAACTAGGTGTTGTAGCTCCATATATGGT
>CM031944.1:14010110-14017610 GCA_018749465.1 Paracanthobrama guichenoti
TTTACTTTTCACATGTACTTTTCACGTCACATGATACAAATGTATCTTTAATTAAAAATGTTTAGATCGTTAACGCTCAGTAACGCTGTTTAGTTCCTGTCTCTATGAAGCCCCGCCTTCTGAAAAGCACACTGTGCTCTGATTGGCCGGCTGGAGCAGTGTGTTGTGATTGGTCGAGCAGGGAAATGTCCCGCCCCTTACCGTAACTGGCAGTTTCAACACACAACTAACTAACTCAACCAGGCCCGCCTCTTTATTCTAAATATTTATGAATTATTTAAATGAGGAATATTGTGACTTGTTGGTTCCTGGAATAAAACTCAAGACTACACTGGAGGCGTTTCAGGAGTTCAGAAACAATGACAGTGACTTTTTCATGCTCATTACACACTAAAGGAAGATGAACACTGATGAAAGAAGAATAGGTTGTCTTTAATAGTTACCTGAGCCTGGAGTTGCAGTGGTTTGCGTGTCAATCACGGGTGTCTCTGTTGCCGCCACACTCTTGGTTGTCGCCTCGGCCTCACTTCCTGTCAAGTAGCTCCAGGGTTTCCATAACGAGCTGACGATGTTGGTGAGGGAACTCTTGCCCTTTCCTTGAGGAGCTGTCGGACTGACAGACTGACCGGATAGACCTTCATCCTCATCCTCTTCCTCTGCGGCCGACCCACCAGGACTCAGATCTGACCCCGGAGCGGGGACCACCTGTTCACTGTCTGGGAACGAGTCCAACTGTCCACTCCAGTCCAGGGACGTGTCTCCAGCGCGGAGACGGACTGTCAGATATTCGGCTGAGAGCTCGGGGGCTTCGGCGGCCATGTGCGGCTCTCTGTCCAAATCCACCTGTCCGGTCCAGTTAGCGGGCTGAAGGTCAGGAAGGTCCGACTGGCCGGCAGCCTGTGTGTCTGGAATACAGTCGGAGAGGAGTGACATTCAATTTAACATGACAAACAACACTGTTTACTTTAAAAATATGACATTTCCTAGTGAAACAGGATATTCAACAAGAATAATTCAGATTTGACTTGCTCTTTCACTGACAGCAAGTATGAGAAATAACTCATACACAAGAGTTTGGGGTCGGTAAGATTTTTAAACGTTTTGTAAGTCACCAAGGCTGCATTTATTTGACAAAAAATACAGTAAAATCAGTAATATTGTGAAATATTATTACAATTTAAAATAACAGTTCTCTGTGTGAATATATAGTAAAGTGTGATTTATTCCTGTAATCAAAGCTGAATTTATCATCATTACTCCAGTCTTCAGTGTCACATGACCCTTCACTGATCATTCTGAGGATCTGATCATCAACACACATTTATGATTATTATCAGTGATGGAAACAGTTCATATTTGTGTGGAAACTGTGATACATTTAATTTTTCAGGATTCTTTGATGAATAGAAGTTCTAAAGAACAGCTTTTATGTGAAATAGAATCTTTTGTAACATTATAAATGTCTTCACTGTCACTTTTAATGCTTCCTCTGAATAAAGTATTAATTTCCTTCAATTGTTTGAAAACTTTATGTAATAATGTACTAAACTAATGTATATACTGTAACTCCATGACTTTTGGTGGAAAATATGACTGATTTCCTTACAATTCTCAAATCATTCTAAAGTGTGTAAATACATCGTCACCTTGGCGATGCATTTAAACGAGCAGAATTTAATTATCAATCAAAACATTACAAAAATGTCATTAAAAAATCTCTTAAACTCTCATAATGTTCTAAAGAGAAGCTGAAGAATGGACCTGAAAAACAAAATTATGTCCTTTTTAATGCAAAAACCTTAGATAAAAAGTTGCAATAAGGTAAAATATGCAAACAAGATGATTCTGGACTCGCAGATCATCCACTGGTTAATGCTGAAAATGAACTGTACCGCTGGCGGAAGAATGAGATGGGGCTGCGTCTTCTGAACTGTCGTCTCCGGTCATGTACCTCCACGGCCTCAGTAAGGACTTCATGATGCCCGTCAGAGCCTTCTGCGGTGTCTTCGCTGTTGACGTATTAAATTCAATCACTGCAGTTTCTCTCTCTAAACACATTACTCAAGTGCTAGAGCACATGCAAGAGACGTCAAGGTCACGGCTCGATTACCAGGCAAACCTTGAATGCACTGTAAATCTCTTTAGATAGAAGTCTTGTCAGATAAAGCTAGCATTCTGCGTTAGTTCAGGCAGGCCACATAGTCAAGCTCCGCTATCAGCGGAGCGGCAAAAATTTAAACCCCGCCCATATCAGCCGCCCAGATCTGATTCCTATGCACTCAACTGGTAACTCTCAAACAGGGCGCCTTACTTAAGTGCAGCTTAAAGGTGCAGTGTGTAAGTTTTAGTGGCATCTAGCGGTGAGGTTGTGAATTGCAATCCCCTAACGATCCCCCCTCCCTTTCGAAGCACATAGAGAAGCTACGGTGGCCGACACAGGACAAAAATGTCAGAGCAGAGAGTAGCTAGCGCTCTGTAGAGAAGTTTGTCCGTTTTGGGCTCCTGTAGAAACATGGCGGCGACTTCACTGTAAGTGGAGCCGTGGTGTGTGTAGATAGAAACGGCTCATTCTAAGGTAATAAAAACATAACGGTTCATTATGTAAGGTCTTTATACACGACTGAAAACATAGTTATGTATATTATACTGCATTTCTAGATCCTCATAAATACTACACACTGCACCTTTAAGTTCAGTCTGCTGCTCGGCTGCTTCCGCTGCAACCCTCCTCCTCCCCAGCTCCTCCTTAAACTGTGTTTACCATCATCAGTGTCGTTCTGTTGTCATTGATGCTTGCTCTGCTCTCAGTGGGGGTTTCGCTGCCCTCCCAGTTTAAAGATGGGAGGTTGTCCCTAGAATCTGCTGCTGTTCCCTGTCTTGGATTTTCATGGAGCTCATGATCAGGACGGGGGAATTTAGAACAGAGCCATATCGCCAAATGTAAATTTTATGCGAAATATGCCAATAAAAAGTTGACTAAAAGTTTGCCTATGGTGTTTTTGACTTAAGTGGACCTGACTGAAATAAATATAATATGTATAGCATAAAGCATCTTGGGGTACGTTCAGAATTACATTATTAAAGACACCATCTCAAAAAGCACTCAACTTTCTATTTATATAAAACAATTTAGTGTGACTTTTAACCCACAAAATTGATTTAAAAATGCTAATTATCTTTATTTCCAAGATGACATCTGAACAACACTTGCTGAATATTATTATTACTATTATTTTAATTATATATATTTTTAATTAATATTATATATTTAATTATTTATTTCATACATATTATATTTAATAGTATATTTCTTTATTTATTAAATAATACATTAAATAAATATTTAAAAATAATATTAATACACAATATACAAGTAATATAATAATTATATTACAATAATATAAATAATTATATTAAAATATAATTATAATAATATTAATAACAATAATAAATTGGTTAAAAAAATCAAATTAAGCAGAATATTATTATTAAAGTTATATATAAAATACATTGTATACTTAGTATATTATTAGTAAAGAAATAAATATTTAAAACAATATTACTAGATAATATACAATTAATATAATAATTATATTACAATAATATAAATAATTATATTAAAATGTAATTATAATTATAATAATATTAATACAATAATGAATTATTTATTAATATATATATATATATATATATAAAATTATTTATTTAGTATACTTTATTAAGTATACTATATAGTATACTTAATAAATACATAAAATATAATTAGAATATTAATAATAGTAATACATTTATAAACTTCCTGAATATTATTATAACTATTATTTTAATTATATACTATGTATTAATATTATATAATAAATTATTCATGACAGCTGAACGGCACTTGCTGAATAATATTATTACTATTATTTTATTTATATATTATGTATTAATATTATATATTACAATGTTTATTTATTTAATATATAGTATACTTAATAGTATATAGAGTATATTTATATATTATGTAAATAAATATTTAAAACAATATTATACATAATATACAATAATATAATAATTAATATAATAAATATATTAATATTATATAAATAATTATATTAAAATATAATGCTACTATATTTTATTAATATATATATATATATATATATATATATATATATATATTTTTTTTTTTTTTTTTTTTTTTTTTTTTTTTTTATAATAATAATAATAAATTGGTTATTAAATATTTCAAAGATGAAAGCTGAATGGCATTTGCTAAGTTGTTAAAAATATAATACACTGATATTTTGCATCTCCAGTAATAATGTTTTCTCCTCACATCATCCCTTACCCATGGTCAGATCTCTAGACGCTGCTGCTGTAATGCATGACTGCGTAACACGGCATACCTCGATAACAGAAAGCATCAAAGCGTGCGGTTCTGTTGCTCAGTTCTGTTGCTGGAACGGTTCGGACGCCCGGTTCTCCGCCGGGACACCGTGACCGCAGCGCACTGACTGAAGACCTCACGCTCCCGTCAGACAGCCAGCCCGGCTCGCAGTGGTCCAGTCCAGACCTCCAGGCCAGGTACAGCTGACCGACGGTCGCCAGCCGGCCGCCTGAAGACACGCACTGAGCAGAGGCTTCCACGTGAGTCAGCTTGTCCGGGACGGAGGCGGGAAACACTTCACCTGGAGAACGAAAGGACGAGACCTGACGTGAGTGCGGTTTGGCAGGACAGATGGCTTGTGGGTTCGGCTGAATTAATGTCACAACACTAGCACGAGTATTTAATAAAGGTTACAGAACAGCATCATGTTCAGCATGTTTCTCATGAAACAACCCCTGACAAAAACCTGCTATTACATCTGAAGGCATCTTCTCATTATTCACACATATAATGATTTTTATCAATGATTATAAATGCCCTTTATTTAAAAGAAGGTATAAATGATGCATGTGTTGTGACTAACAGCTCAGTTCTGTGCTGTTACTGTAATAGTTCATAACATAGACATCAGGATAAAATTACAATTTATTAAAAAAAAACATAAAAGTTCTGGTAATCTGCCAGAGAACATGAGAAAGTAAAAAAATCATTAGGGTAATCAGACCTAATTGCTTTCAGGGTTACAGCTGATTTTTCTCTAATATTTTAATGATATATTATGCATTCATACTACATATTAAATTATTTATTTAGTACATAGTATACTTAGTAGTATATTTCAACAAATACATTAATATATAGTATATAATATTAATACATAATATACAATTAATATAATAAATAAATACATATTTAATATATAAAATTAATACATAATAAAATAATAATCAATAAATAAAATACAATTATTATTATTATTATTATTGTTATATTATTATATTTCATATGTAATATTAATAATATACAATTATTACAAAAAATAAACAATTTAATATATAATAATTATATATAATATATATATATAAATTATACATAGTATACTTAATAGTATATAATGTAGTATATTATTTATTTAGTAAATAAATAAATAAATATTGAATATATTATTAATACATAAAATACAATTAATATAAATAATAAATTAATAACAATAATAATATTTAATATTATTATTATGCATTAGTATTATATATTTAGTTAGTTAAATATTTAATATATAATATTAATGTATAATATACAAATAACATGATAAATAAAAATGTTTATATAAAATGAATACATCAAATAAAATGTATATAATAAATAAATAAAATACTATTATTATTATTATATTTTAATTACATATTATGCATTATTATATATTAAACTGTTTATGTAGTATATTATCTATATTAGTAAATACATTTTAATATTAATAAATAATATACAATTAATATAACAAATACATAAATAATTTAATATTATATATAAAATAATTTATTTAGTACATAGTATACTTAATAGTATATTATGTAGTATATTATTTATTTAGTAAATAAATAAATATTTAATATAATATTAATACATAATACACAATCAATATTAAAATAAATAATATTTATAATTATTATTATTATTATTATTATGCATTACTATTAGTTAGTTAGTTAGTTAGTTAGTTAGTTAGTTAGTTAGTTAATACATAATAGTATATTGATATATAAAAACATGTTTTCCGGAATCTCACCTTGCATGTCACTGGCGAAACAGTACACGTCAAATAGTTCTGAAGGGTCCCGTTTCCCATAATTCCTCACCCCAGGCGAAAACTCAGTGTGTCCATAGCAACCGAGCTCCGGTGTCTGTACGGGATACCTGCGGAGAGGAGACGGGGTGTCAGATCGGATCAAACACTGTGGGAATCCAGACATCCGTATGTAAATATAGTGTTGTCATGGAGACGCTAATAAATAATTTACCTGCAGTATTGCAAAAGGAGCCTTATGCAATAGCTCAAGGTAAAAATAACAAGAAATGCATGAGATTTCCCAATGCTGACCTGACGCTCTGGTCTTTGAGCCAGCCGGCCGCACAGCTGTTCATGCTGGAGTGAAACGCGGCCCACAGCTGCTCGACCGTGGCGATCTGAGCCGAGTTCTCCTCACACGCACGAACGGCCTCCGCATACGAGAGGGAATATCGATCCGCAGGAGAACGGTAGTGAAACACCACACCTGAAAACACACAGACATATCAGCACACAGTTACTGAACTGACAACGCTTTCTGTGGACAGTCACATGGTAAAGCTCAGGGACAGTGTTGCTATTGGCCAATATTAGTGTTTCTTTAATAATCCGCCTGTTTCTTATACTTTTCTTTCATCCAGTAATAAAACTAGTGTAGTCTTTATGAGCAAGTCATTGAATCATTCACTCAAGAGATTCGTTCAAAAACGCTGATTCATCCAGTAATGAAACAAGTGAAGTCTTTATGAGCGAGTCATTGAATCATTCACTCAAGAGATTCATTCAAAAACGCTGATTCATCCAGTAATGAAACAAGTGAAGTCTTTATGAGCGAGTCATTGAATCATTCACTCAAGAGATTCATTCAAAAACGCTGATTCATCCAGTAATAAAACTAGTGTAGTCTTTATGAGCGAGTCATTGAATCATTCACTCAAGAGATTTGTTCAAAAACGCTGATTCATCCAGTAATGAAACAAGTGAAGTCTTTATGAGCGAGTCATTGAATCATTCACTCAAGAGATTCGTTCAAAAACGCTGATTCATCCAGTAATGAAACAAGTGAAGTCTTTATGAGCGAGTCATTGAATCATTCACTCAAGAGATTCGTTCAAAAACGCTGATTCATCCAGTAATAAAACTAGTGTAGTCTTTATGAGCGAGTCATTGAATCATTAACTCAAGAGATTCGTTCAAAAACGCTGATTCATCCAGTAATAAAACTAGTGTAGTCTTTATGAGCGAGTCATTGAATCATTCACTCAAGAGATTCGTTCAAAAACGTTGATTCATCCAGTAATGAAACAAGTGAAGTCTTCATGAGCGAGTCATTGAATCATTC
>CM031944.1:14022610-14025110 GCA_018749465.1 Paracanthobrama guichenoti
CATTCAACCCAACAGGTAATTCCAGCAAAAGCCTTCGTAACGTCCTCGAGAGTCAAACACAGAAAACACATGAATAATATTTGCTCTTCAGCCGGAGCGTCTCGTCTCCGTTCATTAAAGCAGACAGAAACTCTCCAAATACTTCAGAGGTGTGAGTGGAAAAACACAAAGATGCTCTTTGAAGCTTCGCCTCTCAAACTGACACTCGAGTGGTTTTGTTCTTTAAAAGAAAAGAAGGATATTCTTCAGCTGAACTCATCATATTCTCTGACTGTCGTGGACTTTGAGATGCTTATTAACTGGATCTCAGTCTGATGTGTTCATGTGCATCTGAAGGTTTCATACCAAAAGATACAGTCTTCTACTATGCTATTCTATTATCTCCTACATCAGGTTCTCATGCATCCAAGATCAAAAACACTGTAATTCTCTCATAATATCCACTGCAGCATCAGCTCTTTTCTCCTAGTGTCTGAAACAGTTCATTTGAAGATTCAGTCTCTCTAAACCCCGCCTTTCTGAGAGCTGCTCTGCTCTGATTGGTCAGACGGCCAAGTCTGTTGTGATTGGTCTACTCTGCTCTGATTAGTCAGACGGCCCAGTCTTTTGTGATTGGTCTACTCTGCTCTGATCTGATTGGTCAGACGGCCCAGTCTGTTGTGATTGGTCTACTCTGATCTGATTGGTCAGACAGCCCAGTCTGCTCTGATTGGTCTACTCTGCTCTGATTGGTCAGACGGCCCAGTCTGTTGTGATTGGTTTACTCTGCTCTGATTGGTCAGATGGCCCAGTCTGTTGTGATTGGTCTACTCTGCTCTGATTGGTCAGACGGCCCAGTCTGTTGTGATTGGTCTACTCTGCTCTGATTGGTCAGATGGCCCAGTCTGTTGTGATTGGTCTACTCTGATCTGATTGGTCAGACAGCCCAGTCTGTTGTGATTGGTTTACTCTGCTCTGATTGGTCAGATGGCCCAGTCTGTTGTGATTGGTCTACTCTGCTCTGATTGGTCAGATGGCCCAGTCTGTTGTGATTGGTTTACTCTGCTCTGATTGGTCAGACGTCCCACTCTGTTTTGATTGGTCTACTCTGCTCTGATTGGTCAGACGGCCCAGTCTGTTGTGATTGGTTTACTCTGCTCTGATTGGTCAGATGGCCCAGTCTGTTGTGATTGGTCTACTCTGCTCTGATTGGTCAGATGGCCCAGTCTGTTGTGATTTGTCTACTCTGCTCTGATTGGTCAGACGTCCCACTCTGTTTTGATTGGTCTACTCTGCTCTGATTGGTCAGACGGCCAATGAGGACCAGAGGCGGGCATTATGCAAATGAGTTATAAACCTATGCAGGTTCAGCAGGAAGAGAGACTGAATTACTGACGACTTGTTTCAGTTCAGAATCGATTCTTTCTTTTAGGAGACAAAAAATCATTTATCTGCACTTTGAGCTTTGAAACTTTTACAATCACGAACAGCCTTTACACTACATGAAAGGTAGAGTAATATCCAGCACTTTAAGAGATGAAATACCTATAATGCACTGTAAATACAACACAAACAGTCAAGGCTTTGTTGTGTTAAAGCTAAACGCATAAATGCAAAATGTATAAATGTAAAAGTATCACGCAGAACTCAAATGAAGAGAAAAGAGAGATCCACTGTCATTTTAAACATGCAACATTGTTATTCACAGTCAGTTAGACTAATCTTGTTAAATACTCCAGGTTATTTATAACTATGAACAGCAGTTGGCATGTTTTCCATCACCACAGGCAATCGTTTCAACCTCTTTCATTCCCTGGCCTGTAGAAACACTGAAATTGCGTTTACAGTAATTTGACTGTAAAATCTGAAGCTGGTATTATAGTTTATTTTTAGCTGTTCATGGAGCAAGTTAAAGATGTACACGCTATCGTTTAAAAGTTAAGAAATTAGTACTTTTATTCGTCAAGGATGCATTAAAATGGTCAGAAGTGACAGTAAAGACATTTATAATGTTACAAAAGATTCTATTTCAAATAAATGCTGCTCTTTAGAACTTTATATATTTATCATAGAATCCTGAAAAATAAAATGTATCTAAAATGACTTATTTTATAAGCATTAAGAAAATCTTAGTGATCGCAGCATTCTGAACCCTAGTGTAACTGGACAGACGTTGGTAAGCGAGTTGTCTCATGTAGTGTTGTGTTATGGTTATATTATCTTAACGCTGTTATTTGCGGTGAACTTTCTGCTGGACGTGCCTTGTAAATGTATTACTGTAAACACATTTCCCACTGGTTTCCACACACAGATGCTGTCCACAGATATTAAATATTAAATAATAAAGAAAAGGAAATCTAATCTCCCAAATCCAGCCGTGGTCGCTCCGCGTCTACCTGAACAATCTGTAACGGTAAATGCATAGAAAATCAATGGCAGCGCCTTCGTTCCATATGGATTCAGGGATGAGTGTATATCCCAGCGCTTGAATTATGATATGAGTGATGAAAGCTCAAATCTG
>CM031944.1:14030110-14045110 GCA_018749465.1 Paracanthobrama guichenoti
CCCTAATCTTGATTAGATAATTGCATTAATGAGAAATTGAACAGGTGTTCATAATAATCCTTTAGGTGAGTGTATATATATATATATATATATATATATATATATATATATATATATATATATACATACATCCATGTTTCCGATTGTGGTACAGGGTTGTTATTGTTCACTAAAACGATCAAAAACATTTCTGTTAAAGGGGTCATGAACTGAGAAATAAAATACATATAAGATATGTATCATACTATAAGAATATTCTGTAAGTTTAGTCCAAAAACAGCTTTTATTGTAACCAAGCACAGAGAACAACTCCTAGATTGGTGAAAGACCGCCTCTGCAGAAGATCAATTACATTATCATTGCATCTTTGCCCCCGCCCACTGGCGTGTTAGTGAGATGACGAGGAGAGACAAACAGACTAAAAATAACATTCCCTTCCAAAGGATCCTAATGCTAGGAATGTGCTTATATATTTTCAACAATGTGAATGTCTCAGTTGAGCATTACTTATTTATATTCGCTACATTTCACAGTGGATTCTTTGGGAAATCTGTCACAATTTCGCCACAGGCTTTGCAAACAGACTTTTACGATATAGACTCGACAGTAATGCCACAACATGTGAGTAACCGTGTTAATTCTAATGCCTGATCTGAGACCAGTGATTTCTGATTTGATTCATGCACAGTCTGATGTTCTTTGTCTATGTGTCAGTAAATCAAACCAGTGACTAAACGCTAAACTTCACATTGTTTCTCTTAGTATTAGACTATTAGGTCATTTGTATAACAATTTAACTACACATTTGATTAATCTGTTTAACTCTTTACTCTTATTGAAATCATTCATTAGGTTCTCAGAGTCACACAGGGTCCTCGCACCGGCCGTTCATTATGCGGGCCCACAATCACAAACTTGCCAGTCCTATTTTTAACCAGAGGTTATGGCAAAAGCGATTTAACAATGCCGCCCATGCTCACTATTGTTAAAATGTACCCATGTAGCCCCCTACAGTCACCTATATAACAACTTGGTTAAAGCTGAAACGATAACCAGAGGTTATGGCCAGTACCATAAAATAATGCCATATCTCAATAGTATTTTATCTGGCCCCCTATAATGCGACTGCATAACAACTTAGTTAAAGTCGAGCAGTTGGTCAGAAATCTAGAATCTCGCCATGTGCTCCATACAGTCCGAGATCTAGTATGTACTTAACCCTGGTCGCAGATTTGCAGTAACAAAGGATTCATCATAATACACTAAAATACTCAATAATTTCAGAGTAAGTCAGAATAAATCAATGTAACAATTTATTATTCATCTGGTAATGTATCATGCCAATTACATAATCAATTCAAAGATAATCGATACATACATAAAATGCTCTAAAGTAAAGAGTAAGAAATGTATACCTGACTTCAAGGAAATATGATACATAATGCATAGCATTACGGGCTGATCTGGTTACAGAATCGCGCCTTGAGCCCCGTGCAGCATCTCCTTAAATACACAGACCAAGAAAGAAAACTCTTTCAAACGTAAACGTGTTAATAATGGGAATTTACATTAACCACTGTCCCAGACGTGGGTATTTTACACCTTACTGGGGACAGAGGATGATTTGCATGATCCACTGCTAACCAAATATCTCTAAACTCTTAAAACCTTTATTACCTTTTGCTTTACTTCTGTGGGAATGAGACCTTTGTACCAGTCGCACTTCGACATTTCAAATGATACCAAACATGTATAATACTGTATAGTACTTTGTTCACATTAACCCATATAGATTTCATGTGCCTTTCAACATATGGAGAGGAGAGATGAGGGTGAGGGAAATGAAATGTAAATTAAATCAATCCTTAAGTGATTAACTCAGCATGATGTTGTCTCGGATGGGGACGCTAAATGCATAAAAGTGAGTTCAGATGTTAATTGTTTTCTCAGAGAGTCACCATTTCTTATAGTTCTTCCAGTTTTCACAGTCTTACAGTAGGATGAAAATAATCTATTATTTAAACTGTGATTTATATAGAAAGTGATCAAAGAACACTCCCTTTACAATCGCTGGAGCTGTCAATCAAACAGTTTATCAGAGAGTTCTGGACTTGTGCCAAAAATCAACAAATCTCTTATTTACATTGTGTTTACACTGTTAGTTATGATGAAAGCGTTCGTTAGTGTGCAGAAATCGAGTTGCAATGACGAGATCACTGCATTCATGAGCTCAACATGTGTGATCGGCTACAATGCTCATCACTGCAACCTTTCATGCCACAATCTGAATATAATGCTATAATCAACACACAATTAGTTAACCTTGAGAGCTGTAATAGTAAAAACATGCTAAAAGTTTTCGAGAGAGTTCCACATGTACTACTTAGACTTAGCTATTTCATATGCAAAGATGTGTTACATTATATATTATACATGGGCCAATATATCGGTTATCGGCTTTCAGATATAAAGAATTTTCGGTATTGGCCAAAATTATCGGTTATCGTATCGGCCAAAAAGAAAGTTATACAGGTTTATAACTGGTGCATCTGTTGACGCCACATCATGTTGTTTTTGAATGCGAGAACATGTCCTGTGTGAGCGGCCCATTACTTTTGAATGCTGTTGAGAGAGAAAGAGCGGACCAGAACTCACCGCAGTCCGCTGAAAACGCCAGCAGAACCGCTAGAACCTGCAGCCCACCGGCGCTGACACGCAACATCCTGAGATATAGAGAGAACAAACAAAGAGAAGGAGAGAACAGTGAGAATTATACAAAAAACACTAGCTGTGTCTCAATTCCCATAGCTGTACTACATACTAAAAACACATACTTCAAAGAGGGTACAAAAGATAGTACAGCATTGGGACACACTGTCATGCCATAAAACCGTGGCTGCATCCAAAATCGCATACTTCCCTACTATATAGTAGCTAAAAAAATAACAGTATGTGACAAAAGTAGTGCCTGAATTCACAGTAATCATAAAAGACAGGCAAAAAGTACCCTGATGATCTACACAAGAGAAACACAACACTCAGTGAAGTCATAACACACACACACACACACACACACACAGCATGCGGATGGGAAATAACAAACAGAGGTTTATTAGACAGACTGTGTGTCCTTTATAAAGGAGATGGAGAATATGAATATTAATGCATATTGGTAAGGAACATTTTTTGTAACCCAGCACTAGCCACCCGTCACAAAAACACTCTCAGAATAGTAATCAGCCGTTTCATCCTTTCATTGTTTTACTGAACTTCTCCTCACAGCGCTCCCTCTCTCTCTCGCTCTCTCTGTGGGTGGTCTGTCTTTTAGTATCCTTCACGCCATCTCTAATCCTGCTCAGACAGGAAATGTCTGGCTTCTGTAAAATTGCTCTCTAGTCCATCTCTTTTAAGTGTAATGAAACACAGATACACACATCAATACTCGTCACCCACACAGCAGCACAAGCCAGCTACAGCCTAGTAGCTACAAAAAACACCACAGTAAATGCTTAGCAACACCCTAACAACCACATTTAGAACACCCAAATAACCATGTAACACTGTCAAGTTTCTATCATCTCCTTAGCAACCAACTATAACGTCCTATCAACCACCCAGCAAAGCCCTAACGACCCAGAACCCTAAGTCACTGCTTAGTAACACCCTAGAGACCACACAAAATCCCTAACAATCCTCAAGCAATGCCCAAGTAACCACCCAGAATACCCATTGCTCAAGTAACTTAGCAAAACCCTAGCAAACATCCAAAACTCCTTAACAACCACTTAGTAATTTCCTAGTAACCACCCAGAACACCATAGTAACTGCTAAGCAACATCTTAGCAACACCATAACCACCTAACATACCCTAATAAATATCCAGTACTACCTAGTAACTTAGCAACACCCTAGCAACCACCCAGAACCCCCTAGTAACTGCTAATCAACACCCTAGCAACCACCCAGAAACCCTAACAACCACCTAGCAATGCCCTAGTGATCACCCAGAACCCCCTAGTAACTGCTTATCAACAACCCTAGATACCACCCAAGAACCCCTTAGTAACTGCTTATCAACAACCCTAGATACCTAACAATCCCATAGTAATGCCCTAGTAACTAAGCAACTCCCTAGTGAACATCCAAAACTCCCTAACAACCACCTAGCAATACCCTAATAAATATTCAGAACTGCCTAGTAACTTAGCAACACAATTGCTACCACCCATAACCCCCAGTAACTGCTTAGCAACACCCTAGTGACCACCCAGAACCCCTTAAAAACCACCTAGCAATGCCCTAATAACCACCCAGAACACCCTAGTAACTGCTTAACAACATCCTAGCAACATCCTAATGACCACCCAGAACAAACTATAGTAACTACTTACCAACATCCTACCAACACCCCAGTGAGAAGTGACCCCACATAACCTCCAGTAACTGCTTAGCAACACCCTAGTGGCCACTCTGAACCCCCTAACAACCATCTAACAATACCCTAGTAACTATCCCGAACCCTCTAGTAACTTAGCAACACCCCAGTGACCACCCAGATCCCCCAGTAACTGCTACTCCACATTCTAGCAACCAACCAGAACCTCCTAACAACCACCTAGCAATGCCCTAGTAACCACCCAGAACACCCTATAGTAACTACTTATCAACATCCTACCAAGACCCTAATGAGTAATGACCACACAGAACCTCCAGTAACTGCTTAGCAACACCCTAGCGATCACCCAGAACCCCTAGTAACTTCTAATGAACACTCTAGCGACCAACCAGAACCCCCTAACAACCACCTAGCAATGCCCTAGTAAATATCCAGATCACCATAGTAACTGCTTAGCAACACCCTAGCGACAACCCAAAACACCCAAGTGATGAATTAGCTAAGGAAAGCTGTCTGTCTCACTGAACATCATGGAGCTGTAATGCCTGTGAGCATGAGGACACAAGGGTGTGTGAATCTGGTGTCAGTCAGCAGGATGTGTGAAGTGGTCGCATGCAGTGAGGACTCGCTCCCTGATCTCTCCCGACTGGCACCAGCATCCCGACACTCGGCTTACAGCTCACAAACACTCTGCCAACAGCACCTCCACAGGGAAACATGGAGAGAGAGGATGAGAATATGCCAGCTCATGCCTGCAGAATTGAGAGCCAAACAGAACCAGAGAGAGAGAAAGACGCAAATAAAAGAGGGACTGAAGACTTATTTACAGGCATGGGAAGGTTGCGTACCAGCTCAGTTTGAGCATTGAAGTGTCAGATGAGTTTCTGAGCGAGTGAGCAGCTATTCTCTTGACTGTAAACTCAGATTCGCTGCTGCTCCAGGCGTTTAGCATTTCAATTCCTGAAAGATTCAGCAGCTTTTTTGTCTAAGGTGATTTAACTCTGCTATTTAGAGCCGTAACTAAAGACACAACTGAGGCCGATCCAAGAGCGGACTTTAACTAATAACGGTACTGGAACTGCAGCATTTATGATAAGCAAACGCTGAGCAGCACTATGTGTTTATGGGATGTATCAGAGCGGGAGAGTAGCCCACAGTCTGTTTACTGACCGTTTGATGCACACTGCACATTAATACAGCAAGCACAGGTTTCTTATCAGACCGCCTGGACATAAACTTGTGTTTACAAGGTTGATACAGCAAAGAAGAGCCAATCACTGGCTGAATGTGTGGAAAAATCTATTTATGTCTCTTTAATTTATTTATCTGGTATGAAAACCATGAGGTTTCAAAACTAAAGTCACACATTTACATTAAATACAACCTATAAACACACACACACACACATATATATATATATATATACACACACAGTTGCAAGAAAAAGTGTGTGAAGCGCTTGCAGAATCTGTGAAAATGTGAATAATTTTAACAAAATTAAAGAGTTCTTTTTTTATTTAGTGCTGTCCTGAATAAGATATTTTACATAAAAATGTTTTACATATAGTCAACAAGACAAAAAAATAGCTGCATTTATTAAAAATTACCCCGTTCAAAAGTTTATGAGCCACTGATTCAACGTTCTTGAGAAAAATCCTCCAGGTCCCAAAAATTCTTTAGTTTTCCAGCATCTTTTGCATAAGGGTTCAAATATACAAAAAATGCTGGAAAACTGAAGAATGTGCAGGACCTGGAGGATTTTTCTGAAGAACGTTGGTCAGTTTAACTGCTCAGGACAAACAAGAGACTCAAGAACAACAATCGCAAAACACACACACAGCCGTGGATCATCAGGGAACGTGTGTGCGTGTGCGAGTGTATGTGTAAGTGTGTGTGCGCAAATGCAAGTGTGTTTGCGTGTGAGTGGGTGTGTGTTTGCATGGGTGTGTGTCAGTTTGCGCATTTAAGTGTAAGTGTATGTGCGAGTGACTGAAAGTGTGTGAGTGTGTTTGCATGTCAACACGAGTGTGCGTGAGTGCGAGTGTGTGTGTGAGTGAGTGAGTGTAACTGTGTGCGCGTGTGTGTGAGTGTGTGAGTGAATTCGAGAGTGTGTGTGTGAGTGCGAGTGTGTAAGTGAGTGAGTGAAATTGTGTGTTTGTGTGTGTGACTGCGAGTGTGTTTGCGTGTGTGTGTGAGTGAAAGTGTGTGTGTTTGTATGTGTGTGAACGCGAGTGTTTGTTTGCGTGTGAGTGTGTGTGTGTGTGTTTGCGTGAGTGTGTGCGTGAGTATGTGTGTGTTTGCATGTGTGTGTGAGTGTGTGTTGTTTCTCTTTTTATTTCTACCATGGTATTTTAAGATACCTGAGCAACAAAAAAACAACGTCTGAGCAATAAACAAATGATAAAAACATCTGATTGACAGCTTGCAAAACAAGTTATATGTCAAACTGACAGAGATATTTTGTCTGAAATGTCAGTTGAGTCACTTTATGCGATTATAAATGCAATGAGTGTTTTTGTTTTGTTTTTTGAGGCGTCTTCATCTGCATCTTATGGAGAAGAACGGAAAAGAACTTTCAAAATGATTCAGAGTGAATTAAATCAATATAAATGTGACATTTTAAATATCCTTTATTCAGAAAAGCACACTGAGAGACAGTAAAACAAACAAAAATCACTGCGACTTTTACTTTTAGCATTTATATTGCTATCTTCATAATCTAGAAAACTGTGGAAAGTGACATAAAAGTCATTCACATAAATATGTTGATGAAGTACAGTGTTTAGGCAAAATAAATAAATGGGATTAAGGGACATAAGTCCCATTGCAATCATCTTTTCTTCATTTTTTCCCAGGCATTTGTGCACTGAAACTGCTGTGCAATTATTTGTGATTTTTCCAAATTGGTGTATTATTGTGGAATCAAACATATCAGATAAACTGACATATAAAAACAAAACTATGATTAGTTACTTTACTTATGGATGGTTCTTAAGATGCAAATTCTACAAATGTCAAGAGTCTGCAAAGTAAATCAGACTAGTGGTGTGTGTGTCGATGCAAGATGCTTTTCTACACATCAAAATATTCTTCATTTAAATAATTAATATGCAGAATAAAGGGGCGGGGCCTGTGTGTTGAAACCAAGCCTGCCACACGAGTCCTGAAAACTGAAGCTGAAGCGTCTCGATCGCCCCCAGGTGGCAGGATGCAGTATAGGTCATAAACCCCGCCCTCTCCATGGGACACAGACAAACTAAACAATCAAATTACACTTCAAATACATTTTTTATATATCACACTGATGTTAGTTCAAGTGTTCGTTCTTTAAATCAATTTGGTTTTAGTTAGTTATTTGATGCTATAAAATGGGGGTGTGATGTTATGATTGACAGCTTCTCTGAGCGATGTCGTCGCTGAGGCACTAACGGACATTTTCGGGAAATACGGGAGGAGATTGGAGCTTTAACTTTAATCTCTACATTTCCATAACTTTATTTCACAAAAAGTTGTTGATTAGACGGGAGTGTGGGCGGGACCTTGATATCGCGGCTCCACTTCGCGTTCACGACTGCAGACTCGAGACTCAAGATGTCAGCGCCATATTTGAACACTGACAGCTTCACTTACGTCGACGGAAGAGAGTGAAGGCGAGTCGTCCATCTTTTTTTACAGTCTATGGTTGAAACTGCCGGTTATGGTAATGGGCGACATTTCCCAAACATGCTGAAAGCGCTTGACCAATCACAACACACTGCTCCAGCCGACCAATCAGAGCACAGTGTGCTTTTCAGAAGGCGGGGCTTCATAGAGACAGGAACTAAACAGAGCGTTACTGACAGACTGGGAAGAGAGGAGCCGCAACAATGGAGGATATGAGGAAATAATCAACATTCAAGCAGGAAAACCTGCTCTAGTAGAGCCAAAAACAAAATCAAGACTTTATATAGGGCATAATAGGTCTTCTTTAAAGCTAAATATCAGTTTCTTAAGTCTGTCACCATCATGAATCAAAGACTTCTTTTTACACAATTCAATCCTCAGACTAGTTAAACTCTCATCAGCCAAAGTCAGAGTATCATTGTCAAGCAAATATAAAGCCCAAAGGCTCTTTGCATGTTCGTGATGAATTCAGTGGCTCTTAATTCCACTTGGCATTTTCTGATTAAATCAGCTTCTGTGTTTTCCAGCCTCCGCTTCTACATCCAAACACCCACTGCTCAAACCCAGCGTCAGCGGCTCCCTCCCCGTGTGACTTCATCAAAGAGAGACGCGGCTGACACTGATGCGGTCAGGCGTCTTCTGGATGCTGCGGCCAGTGTGTGTGTGTGTCTGTGTGTGTGTGTGTGTGTGGGTGTCAGCTGCAGTAATTGGCTGTTGCTGCTGCTTCTTGCTGTTGATGTTTGATTGTTTTTTGTGAGTCCAGACTTAGTGCCGGATGTCTGAAGGAATGAGGGCAGATGTAATTCGTGACAATGATTCGCCTGTGTTTATTAAATCTTTGACAAAATCACACCGGAACATTCAGATCTGTGTTTGCGCATATGAAACAGCTTCACAAACGGTCTTCTCAACCAGACAGTATAAGAATAATTCAGATTAATTACAGAAGTTCCAAGATAAAAGTTTATAGTTGGGATATAAACACTGATGTCTACAGTAGCGATATGAGTGAATCACCTTTTGAAAGTAACTTGGTGCTTTAAATAATGATTATATTGATTGCATCGTTACGGCAGTAGGTGGCGACAAGAGACGTGTTTGTCATTGAATCATTCATTCAAGAGATTCGTCCAAAAAACACTGATTCAGTCAGTAATGAAACAAGTGAAGTCTTTATGAGTGAGTCAATGAATCATTCATTCAAGAGATTCCTTCAAAAACACTGATTCAGTCAGTAATGAAACAAGTGAAGTCTTTATGAGTGAGTCATTGAATCATTCAAGAGATTTGTTCAAAAACGCTGAGTCATCCAGCAATGAAACAAGTGAAGTCTTTATGAGTGAGTCAATGAATCATTCATTCAAGAGATTTGTTCAAAAACACTGATTCATCCAGTAATGAAACGAGTTAAGTCTTTATGAGTGAGTCATTGAATCATTCATTTGACCTTCGATTTAAAAAAACAAATGAATACAGATTAAGCATTTTTAAATAGTATATGCAGCAATTAACATTTTGTCAGAACCTCAATTAAATTACATGTTATATTGTTTAGTTTATTCAGAATTGTGAACTCAGAATTTTTTTTAAAATAGAAATTTGTGATCAGTATATCCAGAATCACTCTAGTAAATCATGAAGAGAAACCAGCAGTTTTTAAAGTCAGTGTGTTGAAATCTAAAATTCAAACCAATCGAAACCACTCTATTAACTTTTTAGTTGGAAATTGTTTGGCCCTTCAAAAACATTTATTTAGGGGTTTTAATTTATGTATCCATTTAATTTATTCACTAAAGCACACTTTGTTTGGTGCTCCACAACTTTAGCATCCTTCTTATATTTCACTCACTACGGAAACGTATTAGTAAAAATAGCTCAATCTAGTGTTGTATTTATAAACAAAACCAATAATTCTTTATGGTGTATTTTTATGCATTTTAGATTATTGCAACCTTAGTAAACAATTACTGCATGTTGCGACGATAAAGATGCATATGCATAAAAATACACAGTAACAAAAATATTGCAATATTAGATCATTTTTCCCATATTAGATGATTGCATACTTAGCATAGCCACAGGCTATACAGTAGATTGTTTCATATCAGTCACTTATGAGGTTCCTCTTCTATGTAGTCAGTGTGAAGTCAGGCAGATGAATGTGAGCGCGAGCACAGATTCACTGATGTGGTCAAAGAGTTTCGCTCTGCCTCTGTGTAATTCTAATAGACTTGTGCAACTCATCAGCACATCTGAGAGAAGATAATGAGAGATAATGAGCATTAATGAGCATTTCGCTCCACTCCAATTCCTCTGCAGACTCAAAGAGGTACGGAGACATTAAAACAACAAATAACCTCTAACACAACACACCTCAGGAGCTTTCAAAGTGCCATCAAACTAATATTGTGCTGGTCCCCCGTTTGCTGCCAAAACAGCCCTGACCTGTCGAGGCATGGACTCCACTAGACCCCTGAAGGTGTGCTGTGGTATCTGTCACCAAGATGTTAGCAGCAGATCCTTTAAGTCCTGTAAGTTGCGAGGTGGGGCCTCCATAGATCGGACTTGTTTGTTCAGCACATCCCACAGATGCTCGATTGGATCGAGATCTGGGGAATTTGGAGGCCAATCAACACCTCAAACTCGTTGTTGTGCTCCTCAAACCATTCCTGAAGCATTTGTGCTTTGTGTCAGGAGCATTATCCTGCTGGAAGAGCCACAGCCACCAGGGAATACCGTTTCCATGAAAGGCTGTACATGGTCTCAACAATGCTTAGGTAGGTGGTACGTGTCAAAGTAACATCCACATGGATGGCAGGACCCAAGGTTTCCCAGCAGAACATTGCCCAAAGCATCACACTGCCTCCGCCGGCTTGCCTTCTTCCCATAGTGCATCCTGGTGCCATGTGTTCCCCAGGTAAGCCACGCACACGCACCCGGCCATCCACGTGATGTAAAAGAACACGTGATTCATCAGACCAGGCCACCTTCTTCCATTGCTCCGTGGTCCAGTTCCAGCTCACGTGCCACTGTTGGTGCTTTCGGCGGTGGACAGGGGTCAGCATGGGCACCCTGACTGGTCAGCGGCTATGCCGCCCCATACACAACAAACTGAGATGCTCTGTGTATTCTGACACCTTTCTATCAGAACCAGCATTAACTTCTTGAGCAGTTTGAGCTCCAGTAGCTCGTCTGTTTGATCGGACCACACGGGCCAGCCTTCGCTCCCCACGTGCATCAATGAGCCTTGGCCGCCCATGACCCTGTGGCCGGTTCACCACTGTTCCTTCCTTGGAGCACTTTTGATAGATCCTGACCACTGCAGACCGGGAACACCCCACAAGAGCTGCAGTTTTGGAGATGCTCTGACCCAGTCGTCTAGCCATCACAATTTGGCCCTTGTCAAACTCGCTCAAATCCTTACGCTTGCCCATTTTTCCTGCTTCTAACACATCAACTTTGAGGACAAAATGTTCACTTGCTGCCTAATATATCCCACCCACTAACAGGAGCCGTGAGGAAGAGATCATCAGTGTTATTCACCTGTCAGTGCTATTAATGTTATGCCTGATTGGTGTATATAGACCTTCAGGCTATATATGCATTTGAAAAAATACACACCTTCACATTTCTTTCTGTTCATCACATTCTGCCTCTATAAACAGTTCTGTCTCACTCGCTCAGACAGATAGAGAGAGAGTTAGACAGAATGAATGAAAGTGTTTCTCATCTCACATGCCCACACACATCAGAATGACACGTCTCTCCTATTCAAACCAGTCTAAATCTAATCCGGTTCTGGAGCAGCACTGACATTTACATGCAGAAACGTCTGTGGGAGTCAAAACCACCCACGGGAAAGACAAACCACACATCTCACACATAAACAGCAATGAGATCTAATGGAAACTCTTCTTCTGTGAAAAAGACTCTCGTATCCTCTAGAAAAGATCTCAAAAGTCAGATCTTAATATGAACTCATTTCCCTTCAAATGATCTGAGCTGCTCCACATTCAGTTTATAGCTTCACTCTTAATGCATGACATCTATTTAGGAGAAACATCTCAGACAACATACTTAAAATAACAATAGTTAGAGATGTCCATTGACTTGAGCTCTGAAAGAGCAACATCTGAGCCTCCATTTTAAGAAGAGTAACACACACACAAACAGGTCAAAGGTCAAACCATAATCAATGCTCACACATTGCTGTATAGCAACTGATTTCAGCTCTTTGAAAACAGAAAAATTATGTTGCTTTGGCAACTAAGTGAAATAAAGTAAATTTAAGCTGGCGCACTAGATTAAAACTAGCAAAGTACATACAACTATCAAAACTTTAACTTTAAACTCTAAATATTAATAAACACTATAATATAAATAAGCCCACAATGGCACAACAGTCAATTCAATACTGCCTCATCCTCTCAATTATCAGGAGGACCATGTGACCCTGAACACCTGACACGTGTAAAACAAACCGGTTTGAAGGTGATGATGAAGGACTGCATTTGTGACTCAGGCTGTAAGAGACTCATAAATCTTTCTCACTGAGAGCAGATAAACGAATGCAGCGACGCTCATGGTGTAACTCAAACGGGTTTACAACGCATCTCCAGCATTCGCAAGAAACAGCTACACATGCAGGAAATCTGCTGTATAATAATAATAATAATATGCTAGAGCTCCATGATTAATCGTTAAAAGATTGTGATCTTGATTCGAACACCCACGTTTCCTGAATCCCAATGATTCAGCTTTTTTTGTCTATTAAACAATATTTCTGTTACAATAATTCAAATGATCACTGATCACAGAAGTACTGGGATAAAAGTTTATAGTTCAGATATAAACACTGATGTATACGGTAGTGATCAAAATAGAGCAAACTTTTGAAAGTAATTTTACGCTTCAAATAACGATTGTGTCAATTACATGGTTACACCAGTAGGTGTAGACAAGTGACTAATAAACACACATTTGTCAGTGAATCATTCATTCAAGAGATTCATTCAAAAAACGCTGATTCATCCAGTAATGAAACAAGTGAAGTCTTTATGAGTGAGTCATTGAATCATTCATTCAAGAGATTTGCTCAAATGATTCATTCAGTAATGAAGCAAGTGAAGTCTTTATGAGTGAGTCATTGAATCATTCATTCAAGAGATTCGCTCAAATGATTCATCCAGTAATGAAGCAAGTGAAGTCTTTATGAGTGAGTCATTGAAACATTCATTCAAGAAATTAATTTAAAAAAACGCTGATTCGTCCAGTAATGAAACAAGTGATGTCTTTACGAGTGAGTCACTGAATCATTCACTCAAGAGATTCATTCAAAACACTGATTCATCCAGTAATGCAACAAGTGAAGTCTTTATGAGCGAGTCACTGAATCATTCACTCAACCTGAATTTAAAAAAATCTAAATTCATTCTTTTTTTATATAGTCTGCACCAATTAACTTTTTTTCAGAAGCTCTAGTCAATTACACATTATTTTGTTTCGTTGTCTATTCAGAATTGTGATCTCTGATTTAAATGAAACAATCATGATTCTCTATTTATTTTTATTAAACCGTTTCTGCTTCTTTTCCAAGGTTATTTGAAATGTTTAGAACAACCATTCTTATATAAATTGGCTTATTAAATGAAATATGGAGAATTACGCATTAGTTATGCATTAATGAAAACAACAAATATATGCCATCAATATTGGTAAAATAACAATAATAGACAAAATTAAAGAAAACATTATATAATAAAAACACTGTGAATGCAATACATTTTATAGCATGGTTTTTGTACATGACACATGCATTACAGCATATCTGTATTCATATAAACATAGCCTAACATAAAATGCAGATCGATTAAGCTCAGCCGGTGGCAGTTCATCAGTCTTAACAGAGAAACAAACAGATGAAAGTCTCGCCAGTGGCTGTACCCGGTCCATGGCCAATCACTTCAGCACAGCCCAGAACAAAAGCAAGAATCATCTCTAAAGGAGGAGAAACATGAGCTAATGAAGCTCTATCAGTCCATGAGTCCAGAGAGACAGACAGACTGATAGAAGACTTGGCATTAACTCTTCAAGCGCACAGAGTGTTTGAGCCGGCCGAGATGAATACAGCCAGTGGTCGCAGGTGCCGAGCATCTGACTGGGAACGGGCTGGCAATCCCAGTGTTAACCGGCTGTCTGGTTGCCATGGTTTCTCTGGAATACCAGGAGACTCAAACTAACCGTGGAAGAAAAAAAAAAAACTCTTGTCTTTTGCATATGGATATCAGTTCACACTCAGTGACGGTGAGACTCGCCGCCTTCACACCTTTATGTTGCAGCTTTTTAAGGTCTGCAGAAAACATATTTAGATAACAACATGTAATTAAAACTTATCTTTTAAATAATGTACAAAATACAGTTAGATATTATTAAATATTATTATTTTAAAAAAGTGTTATTTGACAATATTAGGGATTATTTTATTTTTTTAATTGCTAATTTTAAGAATAACCAGCATTAAAATTACATTAAAGAGCAAAGCAAGTATGACTGTTAATTTTGAATAAAGAATATCTGGCATTAAAATGATAAACTAAAGACAGCAAAACAAGACTATTAACAAGATTATTAATACACACTCACCTAAAGGATTATTATGAACACCTGTTCAATTTCTCATTAATGCAATTATCTAATCAACCAATCACATGGCAGTCGCTTCAATGCATTTAGGGTGTGGTCCTGGTCAAGACAATCTCCTGAACTCCAAACTGAATGTCAGAATGGGAAAGAAAGGTGATTTAAGCAATTTTGAGCGTGGCATGGTTGTTGGTGCCAGACGGGCCGGTCTGAGTATTTCACAATCTGCTCAGTTACTGGGATTTTCAAGCACAACCATTTCTAGGGTTTACAAAGAATGGTGTGAAAAGGAAAAACATCCA
>CM031944.1:14050110-14060110 GCA_018749465.1 Paracanthobrama guichenoti
CCAGACTCGTCCATGGGATTGCCAGACAGAGAAGCGTGATTGGTCACTCCAGAGAAGACGTCTCCACTGCTCTAGAGTCCAGTGGCGGTGTGCTTTACACCACTGCATCCCACGCTTTGCATTGCACTTGGTGATGTAAGGCTTGGATGAGCTGCTCGGCCATGGAAACCCATTCCATGAAGCTCTCTACGCACTGTTCATGAGCTCATCTGAAGGCCACAGAAGTTTGGAGGTCTGGAGCTATTGACTCTGCAGAAAGTTGGTGACTTCTGCGCACTGTGACCCTCAGCATGCGCTGACCCGGCTCTGTGATTTTACGTGGCCTACCACTCCATGGCTGAGTTGCTGTTGTCTCCAATTGCTTCCTCTTTGTTATAATCCCACTAACAGCTGAGCGTGGAATATTTAGTAGTGAGGACATTTCAGGAATGGACTTATTGCACAGGTGGCAACCTATCACGGTACCACGCTTGAGTTCACTGAGCTCCTGAGAGCGACCCATTCTTTCACAAATGTGTGTAGAAGCGTCTGCATGCCTAGTGCTTGATTTATACACCTGTGGCCATGAAGGGATTGAACACCTGAACTCAGGGATTTGGAGGGGCGGCCCAATACTTTTGGCAATATAGTGTATCTCCCTTTGCTTTGAACATTGAGCGCTGTGACTGCAGATGTTGTTTATGCTCAAACAGCGACATTACACACTAACTAAAGTTAAAAAAGTGAAATCATAATAAACCACCCCTTTAAATAAAAATAAAAATAGCTGTTTCATCACTACACATTCCAAAAAGCAACTATGAGTGCAGTTAATCAGTAAAACCAATATATAGGACAACCACTAAAATATCTTTCAAACACTAACAAAGTAAGGTTATTTCAAAAGTGTGAAATGTTAATTAACCCAGGGTTAAAATGGCGTGAAACCAGCATTAACTGTAGCGTGAAAAGACAAAAAGCACATACGTGCTCATTACGAACATGCGTATGATACGATATGTGTGAATATATATCTTTCTGCTCATAACAGAAGCTGAATTTCCAATTATATGTGTATGATAAGTCTAGATCAAAACTCACAGGCTATTCCCACAGTAATGCTCATATGCACCATATAGAAAATAAAGGTGTTAAACTAAGGAGAAGACAAATGTTCCTAGGGACGACTTCTATTCCCAAACCTCATTTACTGTATAGACTGTGCACACACACACACACACACACACACACACACACACACACACACACACACACACACACACACACACACACACACAGTAAAACAGTTGTCTGAGTCGGTCTGATCACAAACGCCTTCAAACCTCCATGTCTTCTATTGAACTAGACGCCCTCCAGCAGGGCAACACCAATTACCCACAATCCCATATAGAAAAGAAAAATCACAAATTAGATCTCTATACAATCTAAGTAGTTTCTCTAGACGGTAATGAGATTAAAGGGAGGGCAATGGAGCCTTTTGCTAAAGTCTGCCGCTTTTCCTCCAGATATTTAAAGGATCACAACAATGTTTCAAACTCTTAACCAAGACCAAATTCTGCAATCAAAATAGCATCGGTCAGATTCATTCTGAGCAATAAACGTTTATTCTGTGGCTACAGCACATGTGCATGAACTTCTCAGAAGTTTTAAAAGTGAGCTGTTGTTTCAGCCCAGCGGTGATTCAGCAGGTATTAATAAACTGATGTTCAACTTAATTAAACCAGCACAAACTGTGACAAACATTATCAGAAGATTCTGCATGTGTGCACAGCGGCCCTCCACAATGACTGAACACATGGGGCTGATTTCATTATCCAAATAACCTGCCATATCATCTTAAAATAGTGCTTGAGCCTGAGAACATTTTCAATTTAGAGCATGCACAAAATAAAATTAATGCCATCATTTACTCACTCTCATGTTGATCCAAACCTTTATTTCATGGAGTGCAACGGCTGCTCTTTTTCATCAAATTAAAGAATAAAATGGCCTTCAAGCTCAAAAGGGACAAAAAACACCAAAAAACTAAAGTATACGCTGTCCACAAGCCTTGTACTATTTCGTCGCAGATTTATTTTCCTCGAGGAAATGTGCCATTAAAGGATTAGTTCACTTCAAAATTAAAATATATCCTGATAATTTAGTCGCCCCCATCTCATACAAGATGTTCTTGTCTTTCTTTCTTCAGTCGAAAAAGAAATGAAGTTTCCAGGATTTTCCTCCACATAATGGACTTCAATGGGAACCAACGGTTGAAGGTCCAGATCAATGCAGTTTCAAAGGAAGGGCTTCAGAGGCTCTGCACGATCCCAGAGGAATAGGGTCTGATCCAGACAAACCATCGGACATTTTCTAAGAAAAAAATAAACATTTATATACTTTTTAACCTCAAATGCTCAACTTTGGTGTTGTTGTTCTTCACAGCGTATGACATCATTACGTCGGAAAGGTCACATGACGAAGGTGGAAGTACCAACCCAGTGCCGAAAAACTCCATCTCATGTTCTCCTCTAACTTCAAAATTGTCCGACATCTTTGTTTTATCTTTATTTTTGTAAAGGACATTTGATTTATTCTTTGCACGTTTGTTTTAAAACTGGGTCGGTACTTCCACCTACGTCATGTGACCTTTCCAACGAGATGGCGTCATACGCCTTGAAGAACAACAACACCAAAGTCGAGCATTTGAGGTTAAAAAGTATATAAATGTTTATTTATTTTTTTATAAAATGTCCGATGGTTTGTCTGGATCAGACCCTATTCCTCTGGGATCGTGCAGAGCCTCTGAAGCCCTTCCTCTGAAACTGATTTGGACCTTCAACCGTTGGTTCCCACTGAAGTCCATTATGTGGAGGAAAATCCTGGAATGTTTTCCTCAAACTTCATTTCTTTTCGACTGAAGAAAGAAAGACATGAACATCTTGGATGAGATGGGGGCGAGTAAATGATCAGGACATTTTCATTTTGAACTAATCCTTAAACTGATAGGCTCCAATGAATTGATACAGAATCTAAAGCTTGTGAAATGTGGTAATGTTGTGAAATTCATCAATTATGAAATCAATTCAAGCTCTACAGAAGACAATGGTGTCTTTATTGAATATTGAATACTAATTGTTAATTAGAGCACATGAGGGTGAGTAAATGATGACAGAACGCCAGGAGCGTATACATTACAACATAACCACAGAATGAAGTGGAAAGAGATAGCCGTGTTTCTGATGGCGTGCCCGAGTCGTCGTGTGTCTGGCGGGCTGCCAGAGACCCTCCTGTGAACTTACACGCATCCAGACACAATTAATTATGCATGAGACGAGCCGCCAGCGTGTTCTTGAGATGTTTGTGTGTTTGCACACAAAGGTTACAAGTGTGTCTTTGTTTCTGTGCTTTTTACTTTTTCTGAAATAAATATGTGGTATATGCACAAGTAAAACTTACTGCACCACACTGCTAAGGTGTTGTGGGTGGTTGCCAGGACATTGCTATGCAGTTGCTAGAGTGTTGTGGGTGGTTGCTAGGGCGTTGCTATGCAGTTGCCAGGACATTGCTATGCAGTTGCTAAGACTTTGCTATGCAGTTACAAGAGCATTGCTAAGCCATTGCTTGGGCATTGTGGGCTGTTGCTAGGGCGTTGCTATGCAGTTTACAAGGGTGTTGTGGGTAGTTACCAGGGGATTGCTATGCAGTTGGCTAGAGTGTTGCTATGCAGTTACTAGGGCATTGTAGGTGTTTGCAAGGGCGTTGCTATGCAGTTGCTAGGGTGTTGTGGGTGGTTGCCAGGGCATTGCTATGCAGTTACTAGTGTATTGTGGGTGGATGCCAGGATATTATTATGCAGTTGGTAGGGCATTGTGGATTGTTGCCAGGGCATTGCTATGCAGTTGCTAGGGCATTGTGGGTGGTTGGCGGGGTGTTGCTTTGCAGTGAGTAGGGCATTGTAGGCGGTTAACAGGGTGTTGCTATGCAGTTGCTAGGGTGTTGTGGGTGGTTCCCAGGATGTGGCTATGTAGTTGCTAGAGCATTGTAGGTAGTTGCCAGGGCATTACTATGCAGTTGCTAGGGCATTGTGGGTGATTGCCAGAGAATTGCAATGCATTGCTTTGCAGTTGGTAGGGCATTGTGGGCAGTTGCCAGGGTGTTGCTATATGCAGTTACTAGGGTGTTGGGGTGGGATGGGATATTCTTCTCTGTACATGTACGTACAAAATATTGGGAACTTTATTTTTTTTTACATTTGTTAATTTAGTAGAGCCATTCCAACAAGCCACACTCTGATGTGTTGTTTATGTAGCATAAACAGTACAAAATGAGTACTGAGTGTTCAAATCACTAACAATAAATACGAGCAACAGTAATAGCGATGCTTGACTTAACAAACACCACTAATGAGGCACATTCAGTTTAGTTGCAAATGTTTGCTCAGTTCTGCTTAGTTAAACCACCTCTACGCTCCACTGCAGAAAGTCCAGTTTGCAGATGGTCAGCAGAATAAACCGATCAATACAGCAGAGCGTTTAAACCCAGAACAGCAGCGTGATTGTTAGAGAAACATCGCGTCCACATCACTTCATCAGCTGCTGATCCATGGAGATGAAGGTCTTAACGGCAAATACAGACTAAGCACTGAGCAAACAGCCAGAAACACTGAGAAACGCGTCTCATGAACGCAAAATACAGAACAAAGAATAATTCACAATTAACTTTTAGATGCTTCAGCTAATTGCTACAGTACAATTTGGTGTATGATTTACATATTGAATTAAATGTGTTTTTTAAGTAGAAAGACCAAAACAGTTTATTTTATTATAAAACAGTCCAAACATCTTTGTTTTATAATTATTTACAGTGTACAAACATTAAATATATAATGCAGCCCAAAACATACTACCATCATGATTTGTTAAATATTTTAAAATTTGTATTTTATTTTCATTATTTATCTCATGGTGCAAAATATAATTTCTTATTTCTTAAGACAATATAGACTGTTTTCAGCACTCACATGGGCTCTGGGTGAGAGAGAGAGAGAGAGAGAGAGAGAGAGAGAGAGAGAGAGAGAGAGAGAGAGAGAGAGAGAGAGAGAGAGAGAGAGAGAGAGAGAGAGAGAGAGAGAGAGAGAGAGAGAGAGAGAGAGAGAGAGAGAGAGAGAGAGAGAGAGAGAGAGAGAGAGAGAGAGAGAGAGAGAGAGAGAGAGAGAGAGACAGAGAGACACAGAGAGAGAGAGAGAGAGAGAGAGAGAGAGAGAGAGAGAGAGAGAGAGAGAGAGAGAGAGAGAGAGAGAGAGAGAGAGAGAGAGAGAGAGAGAGAGAGAGAGAGAGAGAGAGAGAGAGAGAGAGAGAGAGAGAGAGAGAGAGAGAGAGAGAGAGAGAGAGAGAGAGAGAGAGACAGAGAGAGAGAGAGAGAGAGAGAGAGAGAGAGAGAGAGAGAGAGAGAGAGAGAGAGAGAGAGAGAGAGAGAGAGAGAGAGAGAGAGAGAGAGAGAGAGAGAGAGAGAGAGAGAGAGAGAGAGAGAGAGAGAGAGAGAGAGAGAAGCGATGAGTGTCATGAAGTGGACATACTGATGGATAAGAGCCTCTGACATTGTATTGAGCTGCTTTTTGAACAGACGGGGTGTTTAAGAGGACAAAGGCACAGACAGCTGCAGGAGAAAAGAGAGAGAGAGAGAGAGAGAGAGAGAGAGAGAGAGAGAGAGAGAGAGAGAGAGAGAGAGAGAGACCACTGTCTTATCTTAAATTCTATATATTTTAATATGTATATTATTAAATGTAGGTGTGCGATAAAGAGAGCAAGAGACAGAAAGAAAGAGGGGTTCGTACTGCATCAATCAGTCGCTGAAACACAAAGGCTGACCAGATTGATAGGATTTCTGAACTATACATAACACCCGACCTCGAGCCCTGATTTCTCGCTGATCTCCCTGACCCATTCACCCTCGGCTCCCTTCACCCCTAAAACACCATCTCATCATCATACGCCAATAAATCCATTGCCATTAATCCTCTTATTTTCACCCAAAACCTCTCATTGTGGTCTTCTAAAGCCGCACATCCATTTGGGCCTCGTGCTCAGAAAATCACAAACCGCAGACAATCCCGAAGGAAATACTGACGGAGAATCCTGGCAGCTGTCTGAGTGGCCCGTGATTATGATGTCACAGCAGCGCGGTCAGTGTGTCGCAAGGGTCTGAAGAGCTTCCTCATGGCCGACGGGGCTGTGAAGAGGTGCCGGGGTGAATAATAAACCCCCACAGCTGCCGGGGACTTTTTGATCTCATGCAACTTCAGTAAAGCTGCCAAAGGGAACCAGATCTTAGCCTGTACCTCTCGCCTGGAGCCTGTCGAACACACTTACTGATGCTCACGGACACTGATATCTCTCTTCTGCTATGAAGGAGCATTCATAAGCAGATATTTACATCTGTACATGATGAAACGCTTCGCGAATAAACTGATCTGAGCACGGAAACATGCAGCCGTTCCCTTAAGGAAACATCTGATCTGACTTTCACTGCTGTATCAAATAACATTCACTGAATTAAACATTGCAAAAGGAAGCACATTTCTTAGGCAGTATTTTAATGGTGCATCACTTGCTTTGATTTTAAACACTTAAATGCACAACCTTCAAAATCTTGCGACTTGCCATGCAAAACGTGCAATTTTTGCATTTCTTAAAATAACTTTTACTGTATTGTTCAATCGTTTTCAGCATTTCACTTTCCTCTGGCTTGTGTACTAATATACACTGTAAAAACGAATTCTGTTAAATTTACAGTAAAAAAACTACTAAAATTGTACTGTAAAACATATGCATTTTACAGATTTAACTTGAATTTACAGTAAAACATACGCATTTCACATTATTTTACCAGCCAATTGAAATACTAACATCTGTTTTGTACCTTTGTAATATAATTCTGGAAATGCCAATTTACAGTTTTGCGACTTGCAATGCAAATGTGTGATTTTAACATTTCCTATAATAACTTTTACTGTATTGTTCGATCGTTTTCCGCGTTTCACTTTTGCTCTAGCTGGCTTGTGTACTAATCTAAACTGTAAAAACGAATTCTATAAAATTTACAGTAAAAAGAAAACTGCCAGAAATTTACTGTAAAAAATGGTTGCAACATTTTAGGTTTTATAGATTTAGCCTAAATTCACAGTAAAAAAAAAACATATTTCATGTATGCATTTCAAATAACTGATGTAATGTTAATTTACCAGCCAAATGAAATACAAACATCTGTTTTGTACCTTTGTAATATAATTCTGGGAATGTCAATTTACAGTTTTTCACTGTAAATTATAAAATGATTTGTTCTTTTTCACTTCCCAAAACTGTAAAATTATCAGTATTTTACTGTAAAATGACATTAAAATGTACAGTTAGATCTATTAGTTATTCTAAAAACTTTCTTTTTATTAACCAATCAAAAGTTTTTTACCGTAGCGTTATTACATTTACATTCATGCATTTAGCAGTCACTTTTATCCAAAGCAACTTGCAAAAGATAAAGCACCTCATACTTAAGAACCAAGATATGATGAAAATTGTAAAAATGTAAATGCAAATGTATAGGGCTCTGTGCACATCAATCAGTGTCTTGTGGCATGCATCTACCACAAAGACTAACAATCATTATGCAATCAGATGCTCAGATAGAACAATATTTCAATTTTCACACATCAAGTCATGCAACGAATGCAGTTTAACGATTTGGATGAGATTACAGATCGGATTTGAAATCAGACATCCACCAAACCCCCATCTACTGCTATTAACCCATGATCATGATACAAAGACCCGATTAATGAGATAATGATGGAACCCGCAAGTAATATGAGATTATGATATGAAGTGTCCTCTTACCTGGAGTTGCTGAAGTTGTCAGAGCTCAGAGCACGAGTCCTCACCGGCTGAATGCAGGAAGATCAGCTGAGCAGAACCGAACCGAAGTGCGGATGCGGATGGAGAAAGAGCCTATCTCATCCGAGTCTGCTGGAACTTCAGTCACAGCAAATGATGTGAACTCCACCGAATGAAGCTGCAAATGCTCTTGAACAGTTCCCGACGGTAGAGCAATGACAAGGACCGGGAACAGACCGGGGACTGCCGCCGGTCTCGCGCCTCCGTCTACTGGAGAGATCAGAGACAAAAGGGTGCTGGAGACAGCACTCACAAACCCCCTCCCGAACCCGAGAGAGAGAGAGAGAGAGAGAGAGAGAGAGAGAGAGAGAGAGAGAGAGAGAGAGACAGAGAGAGAGAGAGAGAGAGAGAGAGAGAGAGAGAGAGAGAGAGAGAGAGAGAGAGAGAGAGAGAGAGAGAGAGAGAGAGAGAGAGAGAGAGAGAGAGAGAGAGAGAGAGAGAGAGAGAGAGAGAGAGAGAGAGAGAGAGAGAGAGAGAGAGAGAGAGAGAGAGAGAGAGAGAGAGAGAGAGAGAGAGAGAGAGAGAGAGAGAGAGAGAGAGAGAGAGAGAGAGAGAGAGAGAGAGAGAGAGAGAGAGAGAGAGAGAGAGAGAGCAGCATCCACACTGGAATACGACTCATGGGAGAATGCATCAATACATCATGACTGTTAACAAATCATTTTAGGTTATATTGCATTATAGATTAGCTAAATCATATTGCTGCAGACACTATTAAAACTAGAGGTTCATTATTGGCGTCTTTTTGTTTTCATAACCTTTAGCATCCATGGAACCTTTCAATTAGTGGGAAAAAAAAGGATGGTTTCGATTTTTCTTCACACTGAGAAAAATGGTTCTTTAAAGAACTGTTCAAGGAAAGGTTCAAGGAAGAAAACCCTTTTTAGAAACTTTATTTTTAAGAGTACACAGCGCACAATGAAAATGTTTTGTCAGATAGTATGAGTAACCCCTCCAAGCGGGACTTGAACCCGGGTCCGCCGGCATGAGAGTCGGACGCTAAGGTCAGTCGCTAGAGCGTCTCTTGAGATCAGAGGAGTGAGGTTTACTCGCACAGCAACTACTAGCTGGCCTCCGTTACATATGGTTTATAATCAAGTGTAAAATAGCAAATATTACTTAACCTGAATAGCACGCCAAACAATGCCATTTTAAAGGTTAGCGAAATTTTGCTAGCAAAAAAAATGTCCATTGTCCATTTTCAGTATTATAGCAAAAGGACCACAAAAGTCACTTTCAAACCAAGCAGGTTCCTATTGAGCAACATGGCGAATTCGCGCGACTACTTTAAACACAAGCGAAATTCTGAACTTTCCCGCCCTGGCGAAAATCCAGATCGCGTGAATTCCGATTGAAATGATTTCGCACTGAATCGCAAAGGGTCAACATAGATGCAGTTATCTGCACTAGCTACTTCACTTTTTACTGTTTATTGACAACCAGTATTTATCAGAAGCCTATATATTTATCTGCATAGCGCAAAAAATAGACACGAGCGCTTTCTGTCATGTTAAGAGAATACATTGGCAAAACAAGTAATTTTTTTTACTTGACAAGAATGACAAAAACAGTGTTTTTTTATTATTATTTTTTTTTTATGGTTGACATTTGGTTAACTGCGCAGGAGGCGCCAAAAGTTAGGTTGCATGCGTGAAACAAATCTTAAATCTGCAATCCATAACTTTTTTTGGTCAAAAATGATCCAATCAGTTTGAGCAAGTACATAACCATCGAGTGTTCAAAACTATCACCTTCCTGTAGCCCGATTCACAGCAGTAAGCTTTTAATAATGTGTTATAATTTGAGTGGTACTGGTGGGTTTTCGCGGGAAATTCGAGCATGGCTCCGTTCGTCTTTGTGCCACGTCTGTACACACACCTTTTCTCACAGCAGCTGGAATAATTAAAATGTATAATTTTGATGATGGATTGTAATCCAGAAAGGACCAAACAACAATCAGTGACAACTGGAGGTTCACCCGTAGTAAAAGATTAGACTGTACAGAAATTTAAATCTACAGGCAACACTAACACACACTAAACACAATGCTGATGACATTAACATTAACAGTTTGA
>CM031944.1:14067610-14082610 GCA_018749465.1 Paracanthobrama guichenoti
ATTTTAGTTTAATGGCTTTGCGTTGATTCTGGGTCCTCTTCATCTGGACCTTAACATTACAAACAACGTTAACAACTAATATTAACATAGACTGATAAACAGGCTACTGTAAAATTGTTTTGCTCACTGTTAGTAATGTAAGTTAATGCATTTTGATTACGAAACCATGTTTTCTTTGCAATAATGATGCATCGCTCAGAATGACACTTGGATTGTGCATTAAGAAAGCAAATTGGGTTAACGTTGATTTCATGTTTATTTAAATTCTTTATCCAAAGCAGCAAATGTGGAACATCACAAGCTATTTGTCAAAGAGCCAACAATATTCCCAAAGAAGTGAGGAGTAGATATTTGACCTCATTTGCAAAACCATTCAATATTTGTTTTCTAAACATGCAAAAACTTTTCTATTAGGCATATAGGAGAAGGGCCTATAGTCACATTCAAAGAGTATTAAAGCAAATGTGTGCGTGATTATCCGCTTTGCCCCAAAAGTGTCAGTATGCTGATGTTGAGTTGGATCAGACTGCGAGTTCTGTATATGAATCTAATCTGTGACTAAACAGAACAGGCAGAAATCAGCATAATCCTAACAGCTCTAATCCACAGTGATCTGTGCTGGAGTGAACAGGTGGGTTTTGGTGACTTTTCCAAATGCCAACATCTCCCAGAATCCCAAAACGACCTGATAATGATCTACACACAGAGAGAGAGAGAGACTAATTAAATATAAAATGCAAAAGTGAATAAAACTGAAAATCACAAGCAAAGTATCCACCTTATGTAAATGTGTGAGACTTCTGGTTCATTAGCCGCTGTGGGTAGATAACTAAAAGAAGAATAAAGTTCAGTAAACAGTAAAACTATTTGCATTACAAACCAGGGTTATTTGTTATTGAGAGCATGATCTGAAGCTCACGGCGCAGGTGCTCTTAAGGCGTGTCCGAAAATACTTTTGCTAGTTTAATGACGGAAAAAACTGCGCACCCGACGCATGGTCCAAAAGTGTTGTCCCTCGTCTCTTAATGAGTCATGGGTGTGTTTTGGGCGTAACGTGCAATAAACCAATCAGAGTCTCATCTCCCTTTCCCTTTAAAAGCCAGTTGTGCTCACACCATGGTGGATTCTCCATTTACATGCGAGCGGAAAGACTGAACGCTTCTCCAGAGAGGAATCCTTTTATTTTTAATATATGGCGTGTGTGTGTGTGCTGCTGCGCGTCCCTGTGTGTGTAATAATCAGAGTGTACGCGTGTTGTGCACCCGCCTAACTAACCCTTTCAATAACACACAAATACTGCGCTATTGACTTTAGAGCAGGTTTGTGTTGGTCAGGCCAGGGTGAAACTAGCAGAACACACTTGTGTCGCGTTGCACCGGGTGTATAGGGCCCAAAAGTGTTAAAGCTATATGTAGAACTCATAAAACCTTGTTAATAGCGCCACCGGTGGCCATTAAGTGAACTGCAGCCAGTGATCCAGTCTCATGTCGTTGAATGGAAGAGTGTTTCTCGGGAGTGTGCATATCTTTGTGTCATATCTTTTGAATTTTCTCCACAAAACCGGCCCGAGTCAGTCAGGCTTTCATAAACAACCCAGGAAGTCTTGGTTTTTAAGTTTCGTTATCAGCTGTTCGCACATTGAAGAAAAAAACAGTTAATAGGCCTACGTGAAAATACATATTGCATACAGCCGCTTTAACCTGCGTTAACTTAAACTAAAACTAGTAAAAAACATTTCTGTTTACTGAAATTAAGCTTAAATAAAATATTAGTTGAAAAACCTAAAATAAACAAAAATTAGAAAAATAAACTGAAATAAGTTTAAACTAAGTTGAAGCACTAAAATTTAATGAAATAAAAATAAATGAATCCTGAATATCAATATAAAATTTTTATAAAATTACAAAAGCACAAATTAAATTAAAGAATGAATACTAAACTAAACTAAATATAAAAATAAAATCCATTTCAAAATATTAATAAATCTATAATAAAGCTAAAATAATGACGAAACAATGCTACAAACCTTTATAAGTCTTTATAATTAAGACAATACATTAAAATAATATGATAAGAAATAGCACTTATCAAAGAATATCAAGAAGTGCATAACGGACTGTTGTACTGCTAAAATTTCGAAGTGAATGACACATGCACAAATTACAAATGGCTCACATAAAGAAAAAAAAACTATAAAGTTTAATCTATATGCTGAATTTCATTTGAACTGTTTGGATAAATATGCGAGTGGTGTTAACCTGTGCAAAAGTCGCCACCACAAATCTAGGTTGTTGTTGTTGCTTTTCTAAAGAACCATAGAAAGGGTTTTCCTATGACATCAAGCTGTCAAACTGTTATGCTTAAGAACGCTGTGCTTCTTTCTCTGGCCAAACAGAGCGAGTCTAAAGGCCTTTAGAGCTCATTGTGCTAATTGGCTCGTCAGAGGGAAGGCAGTAATTATGCGTTCAGAGCAGCTGTATGGAGCACTAAGCGGCCAAGTGCTTCTGTCTGGAGCTCGGCAAGGGTTCTGACAGCGTTCTGTCAAAGCAGACCCATAATTCTCTCTGAGGCTGAGGGTTCCCATGCCAACGGCCCTCGACTGGGCCGCCCTGCACTGGAGCATCTGTGTGCAAATGAAGCACCGGTGGTAACATTACCACTTGTGTGTGTGTGCATGTGTGTGAGAGATGACAGGTGCATGTGTGTTGTGATGAGGTGAAAGGTGTGTGTGTGTGTGTGTGTGTGTGTGTGTGTGTGTGTGTGTGTGTGTGTGTGTGTGTGTGTGTGTGTGTGTGTGTGTGTGTGCGTGTGTGTAGGTGGACAGATGGATGTGTGTGTGCATGCTTTTTCTTTGCAAAAATGTCACCAATTTAGAGGACGAATGTGCTGTTCTGGATACTCATCATGTCAGGATCAGCCTTCACTGTAGAAAGAAATAATCATTTAAAGTTGTAAATAAAACAAAGATTACTGAGGTACATTTTATATTGTTATTGTGATGGATTTCCAAGTTTGTGAAATGGGGATTAGGTTTAACTGGATCATGAGAGCAAGTGTTCCAGACTAGAGCTTATCAATACAAGTTTTCTAACTCTGCATCTAACTAGCTAATTGGTCATTTCAGAGGAATTGCTGGGAGCATCAGACCAACTGCAACAATGAGCAATTAAAGACATATTGTTAGGTTTTGGCCCCTTCATGCCTCATCCCAGTTTTCTGTTTTTGGCAATTGAATGAACAAATACTCAGCGCTGAGGGAGAGTGTAACATCTCACTTTATTTGATGTAGAATTAGCTTTATTTTTATTTGATGTAGAATATATAATTATATTATATACAAAGAATACAAGGGGTGTAGAAAAGGTTTAACCAATGAGAGAGAGTACATCCTATAGCTCAGGGTATAGGAATGTGATGCATATAGAAAAACAAGTCCAAATATGGTACTCTCCTTGTCCACCATCCAGGCTCTCCTTGAGCTCCTGAAGACCCTTAACAGAAACCTATTACTTACAGGGATGGGTCCCATATGTTAAACATAGGAACATAGAGAATATAGCTTCCACACACAGGAGAAAACCTTCTGTCCCATTTCTTTCAATGCTGAGACCAACATAAAATCTATCACATATTAAGATGATTTCAGGCAAAATGGCAGTCATTAGTAATATGATTTAATGGTTGATCACTTTTGACAAAATGGTTGCACTGTGACCAAATTGATGTGGTGTGGCCATTTTACAACAAATATCAAAGTGGTCGACGCCCCAAATTGTTAATATGGGAAAAATGGGTATCGTTCAACTCAGCATGCTGCACTGCATCTAAAGAGACCAGTTTTCTTCTAATCAAAAAGAGCCATATCTCCTGACCACTAGGTGGCACTGTACCGAAACTGTGCAGTTCACCTCAGGTCATGGTTGTCATAACACACACCAAGTTTGGTCAGAATGCGATATAGCCTCGCGTTCATTTTGGCGTGCTCTTCTTTGTATTAATTCGCACATTATTCAAGAATAGTTCTAGCCCTTACAGTTCATAAACATGAGTTAAACTTTGGACAGTTGGTGGCGCTAGAGGGATTGAAGTAGACTCTCCAAAACTGATATGGTGACACTTCAAACTGTCCTCCATCAGTGTGCCAAATGTCATAACTTTCTCGCAAGTGTTGCTATGGGCTGTCATAGACTCAAGAGTGGAAGAAGAACACCAATTGGTACAATAGATACCGCCTTCGGTGCTTGGCCCCTAATGAGTCAATAGTTGTCATCCATATCTCATAGCAGCTGTTATTGCTATTTAAAACTATTGCAGATAATACAGAATAAAGCTGAAATGATTAGAATACAAATATTAGATTAAAAACTTCAACTTGCCTTAGGAACTGTTTAAGATGAAGTATATAAAAATGAAAGCTAATGATAAAATAACACAGCCCTGTGTGGAAATTACATTTGTTACCATTTCAGAGAAAATAGCAGTATTGTATGATGAATAGAGTCTGGACCGCTGTAGGGTTTGTAGTTTCTCGCTCATGTGGTCGGAAAGGAAAACTGGAATTACTTGCTGACGCTGCTACATAATGGCTGGCCAATGAAAAGAGCCACCGCAGCAGATTTAATGACCAAAATAAAGACAGATGTGAATGATCTGCTGAATACAAGTCTGAAGGGCCTGAGAACGGCCGGGCGGTTTTGAATCTCTCATGGGTGGAGAAATAAACCCAATGAAAAAGGCTTTTGTCTGACACTGGCAAATTGCAGGGATGTGATGAATAGATCTTGGCTGGTGGAAATAACCTGGCATGAAAATCTATACTGTATATATATCATTTCTCTGTACATTTACAGTGGAAAAAAACCCTGTCACAGCCACCACAGAACAATGCAGATGTCACATTTAAGTCCAGATGACAATGAAGAAGAGTTCAGAAGAAAAGTTTTTTTAAATAAGCTGTGTTGCCACGATAATGCCAGACAACTCAACTGAGAACAAAGAGGAACTTAAACACACAGTGATGATGAGTAAATAATGAACAGATGTGATGACTGAATGAATGTCCATGATAACTAATGACTGGCGGGAAACTACAGGAAACTGGGAACTGAAGAGAAACAAATTAAAAGTCCATGAAAATGTAACTAAATAAACAGCTTGCGACTGCAGATCTCTTCAGAAATATGTTTGTTTTTAATTTCTGCAAAAGAACAGCTCAACGTTACCACAGCTCGAGGTTTTGACATTGCAAAAAAAGCTAAAACATGGGGAATTGTTGCATTATTCCAAAATAAATAGATTGAGATTCACAAATTAATGTAAAGAGTTTCACAAAACAAATCACAAATAAGATGAGATTTGCATACACATTTTTTTTTTCTGTGTCTGTGAAACGCTTCCTGCGCGTCTGTGAAAGTCTTCCTGCGCGTCTGTGAAAGTCTTCCTGCGCGTCTGTGAAAGTCTTCCTGCGCGTCTGTGAAACGCTTCCTGCGCGTCTGTGAAAGTCTTCCTGCGCGTCTGTGAAACGCTTCCTGCGCGTCTGTGAAACGCTTCCTGAGCGTCTGTGAAACGCTTCCTGCGCGTCTGTGAAACGCTTCCTGAGCGCTCTGTGAACGCTTCCTGCTGGCGTCTGTGAAACGCTTCCTGAGCGCTCTGTGAAACGCTTCCTGCGCGTCTGTGAATCGCTTCCTGCGCGTCTGTGAATCGCTTCCTGAGCGTCTGTGAAACGCTTCCTGCGCGTCTGTGAATCGCTTCCTGAGCGTCTGTGAAACGCTTCCTGCGCGTCTGTGAATCGCTTCCTGAGCGCCTGTGAAACGCTTCTGAGCGCGTCTGTGAAACGCCTTCCTGCGGCGTCTGTGAATCGCTTCCTGAGCGCCTGTGAAACGCTTCCTGCGGCGTCTCCGTGAAACGCTTCCTGGCGTCTGTGAAACGCTTCCTGCGCGTCTGTGAATCGCTTCCTGCGCGTCTGTGAAACGCTCTCTGCGCCGTCTGTGAAACGCTTCCTGCGCGTCTGTGAAACGCTTCCTGAGCGTCTGTGAAACGCTTCCTGCGCGTCTGTGAATCGCTTCCTGAGCGTCTGTGAAACGCTTCCTGCGCGTCTGTGAAACGTTTGTAGATCCGTGCACACATTTGAGGATTTTGAAACAATTCTAAGTGGACTCCACCCACCATCTACCCAAGCCAATCAGATAACAGCCATATTGCACTGGCCAATCATAGCACACTCCTGCTCAAACCAATCATAATTTGCTTTACAATCAGGTCAGTCTTGCCCTGAAATAACTTTGCTCATTTATACTAAAACCCTTCAGAGGTTTACTGTAATTAAATGTTATGCTCACATGAGGTGGTTTTTCAGGCAGTTCGAAAAAAATGAATACTTTGCAAAACTGCAATGGAAAGTTTTTTTGCACCTGGCGTACGTAAAAGTCACATGATCATTCTTTAAAGATGGCATGGTATGTTTGGACTGAAGACGAGACAGAGTTATTTATTCTTTATTTATTGCCCTATTGCATTGCACAACCGGTAATTCTGAACTATAACCTCCCAGATACACCTCATACGTGGCCGCTCCCAAGTATAAGGGGCTTTCCTTACCATTAATGCTTGGATAACACGCCTACGTCTCCTTTGATTAAAATAATGGCGTGGCTGTGATTATACATAAACCTATCAATATCCATCGCCATGATTTTTTAAATGATTTATTGCAAGATGAAAACGTTTTTTTTGTTGCATAACATCTGTTAATGGAAACGCCGTCATTTTGCAATAGTTTTTTTTTTTTTTTTTTTGCGACATTTAGAAAATATTTTTGTGCAAATCTGTAATGGAAACCAGGCTATTGATAATAATCATAAATGTGTGTTGATGATCAGATCCTCTTTATGAGAGTGATCAGTGAAGGATCATGTGACACTGAAGACTGGAGTAATGATGATAAATTCAGCTTTGATCACAGGAATAAATCACACTTTACTGTATATTCACACAGAGAACAGCTGATCTACACTGGAATAATATTTCACATTATTACTGATTTTACTGTATTTTTGATCAAATAAACACAGCCTTGATGAACAGAAAAGACTTCTTTCAAAAACATTAAAAACTTGCCATCCCCAAACTTTTGAAGAGTAGTGTACTGTTGTTGAGCAATCAGATGACAGAATTGGTTTTATAACACTGAATATCAGTCATGCATGGACATGATTTTTCTTGTTCGAACATATTGCATATGCCAACAAACCATCATCCTATGGTGCGCAAGACTAACCTAAACCCAAAACCCTAAGAGAAATCTCTTTTTAACAACATTTCTGGTTCGTTTTTACCCTTGAGGACGTGCCCGAAGGGAGGTTTTGTCAGGTTTAGTTAACTTCTTAGAACAATTTTGTCTCCAAAGTACAGATGAGTGCAAATCCACACACAGATCAAGCTACTCGTTCTTGCCTTGTAGCTTTAAAAATTAATGCATTGTGGATTTTAAGACTTGAAATGAACAGATGTGGGTTTATTTCAGTGTAAAGTGGCTCCTGCTATCCCTCTCCTGATATCTGCGGCCCAGTTTGGTAAGAGGACTGATTTCTATTTAACTACGCTGCTGATGATGATGATGGTAATTGCCAGAGATGAAGAGAGGTCATGTGACCGAGGGGCCCAGCTGCCAGTGAGGGAGCCTGAATTGAAACCGACCCCCATCAGCGCAGCTCATGACTGGAATACTAAAGAGTTTAGCGAGTCTAACTGAGCGTGTGAGGGGTTTTCCTTTGAGTTAGGGTGGGTGGGTAACTGGACTCGCAGATCTGATAAACCTGCATGCACAGAAACACACTGACTGAATCTCTATGATATTCACTGCAAACTGCAGAACTTAATATTCAGGCTTTTTTTATACTTGAATTGCATATAAAAGTTCCGTCTGATTGGATTACACAGTTTAAGCAAACCAATGCAATTCATGTGATGCACAATTTTCAGTCATACATATATGAAACAACTTTAAAAGACATTTATAATGTTATTTTACTGTATTTTTGATCAAATACATGCAGTCTTGGTGAGCAGAAGAGACTTAATCAAAAATATGAACTATTTGCATATTTGATTTTATTTAAATAATTATAGTTTCAAAATGAGCATTTATTCAAATTGTGAAAACAATTCAATTTATTCAGTTAAAAAGTATGAATATGATTTTAATATGGCTAGCTGTGGAACAAGCAATATTCCGTTTGAGGTTGAAACACATTTAATTTATTTATGATAAATATATAAAATTGGTTACTGTGTACTTAAAACACAGTTTATTAGTACCTAAATCTTACCCGTTTAACGTATGCATGAAAATATGCATCACATTAAAGGTACATAATGTAACTTAAAAAACAAAACTGCATGCATTTTGCGGAAGAACATTGTTTTGGTTGTGCTTCGGCTCTGTGTGACTGTGCAGATGAATATGGATCTTTCTCATAATTAAAAATAGAGAGAGATTATCCTACTGCTCATAAAACATTCACTAGATTGAGAGATAGAACCAGTTGAAAATAAATTCATATTGAAATGAGTCATAATGAAAAGATCTTCACAATAGATAATGCTTTACACTGAACTCTGTTAGAGAGCTGCTGTAACCCCTTCTGTTCAAACCGCCTGCTTCAAGCGAGACTTGAACCCTTGCATGTGAGTCGGACGCTCTAACAAGGAGGCTAAAGGCTGTAACCTTTAGCGTCAGTTGCTAGAGCGTCTCTTGAGATCAGAGGAGTGAGGTTTACTCGCACAGCAACTACTAGCTGGCCTCCGTTACGCTACACATGGCCATTTATCTGTTCAATAAAATACTTTGCTCACCTGCTGAGTAATAAACACACCATCATCTCCACGTCGCTTTTACAACATTTCAAAACCCTCGGTTCTCTTTGTGGTAATCCAGAATCATAATCCAAAAACAGGCAAATGGTCAAAAGACAGGGCCGATAATCCAAATAAACAACAAGGCAGAAAACACAGGCAAACAGGGAGATCCATAGAGAGAGCGTGACACTAAACAAGACACAGGGCTGAGACACACAGAGTCAGGCTGAACCTAATCACACATAATGAGTCCAAGCAATGGATTATGGGAAATGCAGTTCGGAGTCCGGAGGAGCACCCTCTGGTGGAGATCATGGGCACTCCAGCTGGTGGATGTGACAACAATGTTCATTCTTGTTTTATTACGAGCTCTGTCTCGTTCTCTTTTGTTTCTCTTTATTTAGCGGCTCCATGTCAACTGGCATTGACATGTCTGTCATTGTGATGATTAACACCTGACACACACACACACACTCCCACAGCAGACACGTGTCAAAGCATCCGGAGCTATAAAAAGAGAACTTGGAGGGATCTGTGTCCGCAGGGTCGGTTGGTTGAGCTCGCTGGCAGCACTGGAGCAGCTCCCTGACCTAGACCATAGTGTATCTCCGCAATAATTGTATTCCCTGGTCGTATCAGTCTATTACTATCATGATTAATATTACTATTACTATTAATTATTAATGCTACCACTACTTATTACTTATTATTATTATTATGGTTATTATTACTGTTATTATTGTCATATATATTATTGCTATTACTACTTCCCATTACTGTTATTATTTTTTGGTATGAATACTACCTCAAGTATAAATGTTTTAGTGTTACTATGTACATCTTAAATTACCTTTATTTACATCTGTATAACTAAAATACCCCATTGCTTAAACTTAACCTACATGTATCACTACATTTATATTCAGCGTTTTTTTTTTTGTTTATTTGTTTGTTTGTTTTATTTCTTTCCCTCTATTTGTTATTGTCTTTCTACCCACTATACGTGTATGTATGTAACTGATCACATGTAAGAATAAAAAAAGAGAACTTGAAAAAGTAACACAATTTTACATTCATTGTTATGAAAATGCACAAAAATACAATTTTTCACTTGAAATATATATTTTCCAAAGCACATTTTACTCTATGAGAAAATCATAAATCTAAAGGAGTTGTTCTCCAAATATGAGGTTGATATCTCAGATATGAGATTTAGTTGGGGGCAGTACCAAACGCTTCCACTAGATGAGATTCTCCTCCATTTCCAATGCGCGAACAACACAAGTCTGACTGCTTTATCCTTTTCAAATCTTGTCCATGCATTTTTTGTGTGTTCACATAGCAAGTGCAAAAACTTTACCAAGTTTCATACCATTCTAATGAAGTAAAAAATTCTAACAATTTTCTGTCAAAAATGTATTTGTAATATTAGTAATATTTTTGCGTGAGGTTTCATCACATCCCTATGAGAAACAGCACTAATCATGCTTGACTTGGTAACCAGAAACTGGTCAATAAAAATGTGAATACAGAATAAAGCTAGTTTTTATTCAGCTCGCTCCCTTTGTCCTTCCAAACAGCCGTGTTTCCGTTCTCAAAGCCATTAGGTTTCCACCAGCCGCCTCTCTGCAAACGACACCCAAATTAAAATCTCATTAACATTTGGCATTTGTTTCAGCAGGACGGTGTTTTCTAGCTCAGGACTGATTTGATTCCTGTTCTGAAGACAATCAGATGAACGTGAGAGACACAACTGCTTTTGTGGGTTGTATGTTGCTTCACTGTAGTAGATTTTTTTAATAGCTTTCCGAGATGAAACTGAGATCTTTATGATTACATCAAAATGAGCTCAAGAAGTCTCAAGTCAGAGATCTCAAACATTTCTCATCAAATGATCTGCTATTCACATTCATTTTACAACCAGTGACTCATTTGGGTCTGTTTGTATTTCTCTGCTATTTAAACTGAAGCATCCTTGTGCATCTCCTGAAATAGCTATTACGTTTTTATCTCAATGAATGTCATACTGTATGCGTGCCATTATTTTGCTCTTAACAGAGTGTTCACATCCTTCACGGTGCCTTTGTGTGCGTTCATAAAGGTCTCATTTGCATTTGAAAAACATTCATATTCAATCCTTTTCAGATATTAACAAAAATGTTTGATTCATCTGGCCTCTGGCGCTCCGATCCGTCCCTTCATATAAGAGCAAACAGCAGGAACAATAGCGTTAGATTACAGACAAGATCCTCCGTGTGGAGAGAGTAATCAGAGCGTATTCACTGCTCACTGAACAAACACGGCTAACGCATGAAGAGAAAACACACACATGTCTGAGGCTGAGGCCAGCTTTACACAGACTACCAGACTAGAGAAGAAAGCTAAGAAAACACTGTAGAAAACAAAATGTTGGTTTAACTTAAAAAAGGTAAGTAAATGTGGTTGCCTTGAAAATTTGAGTTCTCTGAAATGAAAAATTTGAGTTAATTCAATGAAGGAGATTGGTTTAATCTACAGAAACTCAAAATATGTCATCTGAACCACATTAATTATATTTACATTTACATTTATGCATTTGGCAGACGCTTTTATCCAAAGCGACTTACATTGCATTACATTGTATTGTCTAAAGGGTGGGGCCCCGGCTGCGCCATGCCGGCCGACGTCTCGGTCCTTGTTTTAATTTGACTCATATTGGGTTTGTGAACTGCTCTTAGTCTGGCTTGTCACCAAGGACCTGTTTGCCTTGGGAGACCCTACCAGGGGCATATAGCCCCAGACAACACAGCTCCCAGGGTCATTCGGGTACTCAAACCCCTCCACCACGATAAGGTGACAGTTCAAGGAGGGGTATTTTTTACAGTGTACAGCAAAATCATTAACGAATAACACTTTTACATTTCTTTACATTAGTTAACTTACAATGAGAAATACTTCTAAAGCATTTTTAATCTTTAACATTTACTAATATATTATAGAATCAAAAGTTAAATCATCTGTTAATATTATTTAATGGACTAACATGAAGTGTAAAGTGTTCACATTTGCTAACGTTAGATAATGCAGTGCATGCAGAAACTGCTTTTGATATGAAAACTGTACTAGTACATTTTTATTAATATTAACTAAGATTAACGGTTGCAAAATAGGTGCAAATAATGGAAAAACATAATTTTAAGTTTTTTTTTTTTTTTAAGTACAGTTTCAGAGTTTAATTATATATTATTATATTTTATTTAATTCATAATATATGATTATTATAATTATAATATTAAAAAGTACTTTTTTATTAATATTGACTTGCAAAATAGGTGCAAATAATGAAATAATTTTTTTATTAAGTTTAATTATATATTATTATGTTTAATTCAATTAATAATATATAATGAATAATAATATATAATATATTATTATTATAATATAATATAAAAATGTACTAGTAATTTTGATTAATATATTAACTAAGATTAACAGTTGCAAAATAGGTGCAAATAATTGGAAATAAAATAATTGTAAAACATAATTTAAAAATATTTAAGTTTAATTATATATTATTATATTGAATTTAATTAATGCTATATAATTAATAATATATCATATTTATTAGTATGTAATTCTAATAATAATAAATGAGTGAACTAACAATGAACAGTTGTATTTTTAATAATTAACATTAACAAAGATTAATAAACAGCCTTCTGTAACAAATGCCTTGCTTTTTGCTAGGGATGCACGGTATATTGGCCACCATATCGGTATCATCATTTTTAATGTTATCGTTATCGGCCCGATAATCAAATGTGTTCCGATATATTAAAGCCAATATATAATGTATTATTCCTTTAGCTGAGGCACTGTTCACCATGATGAAATATGATTGGAATCACTACAAAAGGGAAAATACAGTAAAGTGTAAGTCTGTCTTATCGCTACATAAAATTATAATGAGAACATCATAACTGTGTGTTTGGGATATGGATTTTAATGCTGAGGCTTTTATTTTGTAACCATGCTCTCAAAAATTATATAAAAATGTGGATTTAGATTTATCAGCCAATATATCGGCCAAAATTTTAATATCGGTGCATCCCTACTTTTTGCTAGTTAATGCATTAACTGTAATGTTAAAAAATGCATTAGTTGTTTTCACCTAATGGGACTTTATTGTAAAGTGGTCTCATTTGTTAACATTAGTCAATGCATTGCAGGCAGACTTTAAAAATGCATCCGTAAATGAACATTAGCGAGCATTGATAAATGCTGCAGTATTGTTGGTTGAATGAGACCTCACTGTAAAGTGTTACCTGTGTGTGCTGGTTAAAAATAGCATTAACTCGATCTGTCCTGGCTCTTGGCGATGTTTGACTCAGACGGTTTACACAAACTCAAAGCCCTTCGAGTGTATTTGAACAGGCGACTCTTTCACACACACATTTCCTCTCATTCAGATGAGTAAATAAGCGTTCACAATTCAACTGCAAATCACAAGATTACCCAGGAAACACTGCAAATATTCCCCGCACAGACAGAGACACATTCAGCGGCCTCAGATCTCTGAATGTCGTTGCATTACATGTTTATCTTTGAGACTCACATGAAGATGTTGCAGGAATGGTCTGAAGGATAATGAGGTGTTTTCAGGTTTGTTTGACCTCAGAGGTCACATGACTTTAATTAAACTTGACAGCAAATACTGCTGATATTTTCTCTGTCCTGACAAAAGCCTTCTCATAATGCTTTTCTCATCATATTCACATAATCATGAAAGTTAACCCTAAATATGCCTATATCATTTTTTTTTAAAAGCTCATAAAAATGTAATTCTGTAAATAGCCTACATAAACAGACACACTTTTACAAACCCTAAAGTCACCATAAAATCTAAATAATCAATTCTTATTTTTTATATCTTGCAGTGTTTATTATAAATGATTTATCCGTGCACATCATTTTTGTAATCTTGAATCAGAATAACAGCGACATCTCTTCTCTGATGACGAGGGCGGGGCCACCTGTCACTCACATGAGATCCACCAATAGCAAACGAACCATTCCCCACAGGCAGAATCAAGCCCCGCCCTACATTTGTTCTTGTTTGTGAAGCGTTTCACTCGGATATACGGCACAATAGAGAGAAAAAAAAGGCTATCACAACTTCAGTTTCATGCCAATATTAACACGAATGCATAATTCATAACTAAAGATGCACTTTCAAATCAGTAACACTGGATTCTGCTCATTAAAACAATAAGTGCAGCTTTACTGCTGAAAACAATCTCTCACACACACACACACACACACACACACACACACACACACACACACAGGAGGATAAACCAGCATTAATCCTGGATTTAACTCAATCACACACACCTGGAAACCGTAAACACTTCATTAACTCAAGTGTGATTAGTTCAGATCTGTGGGAAGATTCGGATGCAGGGCTTTTGTGTTTCGGTCCTGTCATTCATTCACATCAGTGGAGCAATAGCGCCATCTTCGGGGCACACATCAAATCACACAGTGCTCCTGGCCTACACACTGATCAGGTATAACATTATGACCTAATATTGTGCTGGTTCCCCGTTTGCTGCCAAAACAGCCCTGACCCATCGAGGCATGGACTCCACTAGACCCCTGAAGGTGTGCTGTGGTATCTGGCACCAAGATGTTAGCAGCAGATCCTTTAAGTCCTGTAAGTTGCGAGGTGGGGCCTCCATGGATCGGACTTGTTTGTTCAGCACATCCCACAGATGCTCGATTGGATTGAGATCTGGGGAATTTGGAGACCAAGTCAACACCTCAAACTCGTTGTGCTCCTCAAACCATTCCTGAAGCATTTGTGCTTTGTGTCAGGAGCATTATCCTGCTGGAAGAGCCACAGCCACCAGGGAATACCGTTTCCATGAAAGGCTGTACATGGTCTCAACAATGCTTAGGTAGGTGGTACGTGTCAAAGTAACATCCACATGGATGGCAGGACCCAAGGTTTCCCAGCAGAACATTGCCCAAAGCATCACACTGCCTCCGCCGGCTTGCCTTCTTCCCATAGTGCATCCTGGTGCCATGTGTTCCCCAGGGAAGCCACGCACACACACCCGGCCATCCACGTGATGTAAAAGAACACGTGATTCATCAGACCAG
>CM031944.1:14117610-14145110 GCA_018749465.1 Paracanthobrama guichenoti
GAGAGTGTAATGCAATAATAAGCGTGTCCTGGATCATGACTTCATTTGACTCAATACACACATGCGAATGCATGGATTTATTCTGCTAAACATTAACATGGGATTCTGAAGGGAATAGCATTGCATCATGATGATATTTGCGTTAGGCCTGAATGCATGTTCAATATGCATCAGGCTCTTCCTGTTTCATGCATTCCACAGATTATTGTGCATGCTTGTGTTCCTATGATCCCGTGTTTCTCTTCGTCTTCCATGATAATAGCGTTTATATCCTTTATATCAACATGCATCATCTCAGACTCTCGAGGCGTCTCATGCATTCCACAGATTACTGTAGATTTATAGTTATTGTAAGGATTTCTTGTGACATGCTTGTGTTTCTCTTCGTCTTCTATGATGTTTGTATTCTTTATCAAGAGGGTGTGAGTGAAATGACTTCCAAATGAAGTTTATTATTGAATTGAAACATGATGACATACAGTAGCCTAATCCAGACAACACCGATCATGTGGCACACGGCTGGAAATCATGATTCATTCTAATGTTCTGTCTCTAATTTCAGATTGTGCCGAAGGAACTCTCTTCTTCAGCTCATACAGGTAAAACAATCCACAGATTAATCTGCTACAGCTCAAAATACACAGACAGCGGCATATATTTCAATGTGTGTTTCATAAGGACAGGTTTACGCTACAGTTTGCCTAATTTGGTTTGGTTTTATCCACAGTGCATTTCTAGAATAGAATTAGGATGTTAATGTTGGCGTGTGCGTGTAGTTTGAGTTGGTCTAGAGGAGGGTTTCGCTCTCGTCTCTCTGGATCTAGAAACGATGTGCTATTAATGCGAAGGTTACTCACAAAAACTCGCTAGCTAATCCTGTTTGTTTTCTATTCTTTATCAAAAGAGCGGTATGTGAACCACCGGGGGGAAAAGACATACTATTAAATGCATTAAAAATGTACTTGAGTATGTTTTTAGTACAATACAAATATACTATAATGCATTTTTTTATATATTTAATAGTACGTCTTTTCTTTTTTTTAATCACCTGGGCCAGATTGAAGAAATATCATTAGAACACAGAAATCTGGCGTTCTTCAGGGACTCGTCTCTTGAGTCAGTATCCCAGCATTATGTGGTGTGGTATGAAGCAGACGCGGGGAAGGATCCAGAGACCCAGTTCTGTCCGTCACTGACCGGAGTTATTTCTGTCATCTCTTTATTTCAGTGCATCAGCTAAAAGTATCACAATCATTAACATTCACTTCCTCAAATGAGTCTTTGCCAGTGCACAGGCCGCTTACAAATGCACAAAGTGAAAACAGTGTTATTTAAGTGTGAAAGAAGAACAACAAAACCCATAATTATTCAAATTTACTTCCAGAAACGACTCTTTCCTCGTGCACAAACAGCTAAACTGAGTTATATTAGTGTTAAAGAACGACAACAAAAACAAATGCTTATTAAAATTCACTTGCACAAACGACTCACTCCAAATGAACAGCAAACAAGCAGAAATTATACAAATGTACTTCCACAAATGACTTACAGCTGAACTGTTATTTTAGTGATTTTAGTGCTTAAGAGAAAACAATTATTAAAATTCACTTACAAAAAGGACTTTTTCTGAATGCACAAACTGAAGTGTTAAAGAACGACAAATCCCCATAATTATTCAAATGCACTTCCACAAATGAGTTTTCCTGAATGCACGAGTGTTGTTTAACTGCTAAAGAACTACAGAATTCACTTGCACAAACAGCTCTCTCCGACTGCACAAACAGCTAACAACAAAAAACACAAACGATTCAGATTTATTTCCACAAATGCTAAATGCTTTTTCTGAATGCTAAACAACAAAACGTGTTATTTTGGTGTTACAAATTAACAGAAAAACTCAAAATTCCTTACAGAAACAATTCTTTCCTCATGCACAAACGGCCAGACTATAAAAAAAAACTGTTATTTTACTGCTAAAGTGCAACAGAAATGCAGCAATGATTAAAATTCACTTCCACAAACAAATCTGTCTGAATGCACAAACAGCTAAACTGAGTAAAAACAGTGGATACACTTTATTTTAAGGTGTCATTGTTACAGTGTAATTATATATTTACGTACTGAGTAATTTTAACATCATGTACTTACTCTAGGGTTATGGATTGGTTTGGTTGCATGTAATTATGCATAATTTACTGTTATTACTATGGTAAGTACATGTAACGTGTAACAATGGCACTGTAAAATAATTATTTGCTTAAGTACAACAAAAATTCAACGGTTAAAAATTCACTTCAACAAACGACTCTCTCCGATTGCATGAACTAAACTAACTAAAGTCTTATTTTAGTGTTAAAGAGCAAAAACGAAACCCGTAATTATTCAAATTTACTCCCAGGAACGACTCTTGTCCAACGCACAGATGAACTGAGAACAGCCTTATTTTAATGTTAAAGTACAAAATACTCAAGTACAAAAATCAAAAATGACTTTTTCTGAATGCACAAGCTGAAAACAGTGTTAGTGTTAATTAACAACATAAACCCATAATTATTCAAATGCTCTTGCACAAGCGACTGTTCCTCGTGCAGAATCAGCTGAAGAAACCCGAGCATGTTGAAGGCTGGTGGTGTTTGGGTCCCTCTTTAACATTTCTATGCAAACTAGAGTTTGAATAATGAGCAGTGTTTCTGAAGGGCTGAGGGGCAGGAGAGAGTCGGGGCCGGGGCCGGGGGGCCGGGGGCCTCCATTGGAGCCGCGCAGCTGTGAAAAGACTGGGCTTCTTTTTCCCACGGCCAGACAGACACAAAACAGCCCCTCCGCCCGCCGGGGTCATGTCACACCACTAATATATACGTTCAGAGAGAGAAGAACAACAACATATCCAAGTCGTGCAAATTAACGAGCTGTCTGACGAGAGAGAGAGAGAGAGAGAGAGGCTCTTATAAAGCTTCAGCTCGGTGTGTATAGATGAGATATTGATTCATATTGCCAAATGTTTTAGAGCATCTAAGTCTGATTGGATAATAAACACTGGTGTATTTTATCATATTGCTGCTAAACACAATAAGCCACTGGAGTTGCAGTGATTTTAAGGAGTTTTGCCATGGTAACATCTTGTGGCGTATTGCTTTAATAACTTCAAGTACAAATATGATATAATATGACTGAATCTACTAGGTCATAGATCATGTAAAAAAAAAACCCAACTAAAACCTCTAAGCAAAATAAATCAATAAACACAAAAACATGTAAATCACAGCATTAACATCCTAATTCTATTTCAGAAATGAATAGAACTAAATCAAATTAGTTGATCAAAGTTCATCAGGCAGTAAATGTTTTTCGTTCTTCTCCATCATCCATCTGTCACGTTAAACTTGGCCTTGTGTCTCAGCAAGAGTGAGAGACTCTATAGACACACACACACACACACACAGACGGACAGGACGGGTGTTTGACTGACACACAGACACTCACTGCGAGACATTCAATAAGATCTCTGATCTATGTCCATATAATAGAGTTCCAGCTGTGTGTGTGCATGTGTCTCTCTCTCTGTGTGTGTGCATGTGTCTCTCTCTCTGTGTGTGTGTGTGTGAGCGAGTGTGTGTGTGTGTGTGTGTGTGTGAGAGCGTCTGTGAGAGTGTGAGAAAGTGTGAACGTGTGTGTGAGTGAGAATGCGTGTGCTTTGTGTGTGTGTGTGAGAGAGAGAGAGTGTGAGTGTGTGCGCGCGCGTCTGTGTGTCTTTGAGTGAGTGTGTGTCTCTGTGTGAGAGAGTGCACTTGTCTGTGTTTGTTTGTGTTTGTGTGTGTGTGTGTGTGTGTGTGTGTGTGTGTGTGTGTGTGTGTGTGTGTGTGTGTGTGTGTGAATTTGGGAAATGTTTTGAATATCATCACTGGCTCCATGATTTACATCAAGAGTTGATCAAAAAATTACATCAGTTCTGCATAAAACTGGGGAGACAAAATAAATGCTGTTCTTAGAATCAAAGAATCCTGAACAACAAAATGTATCACAGTTTCCACAAAAAAAATGAACTGTTTTCAACATTGATAATAATCATAATGATGTAATGATGTAATAATCATGTTTCTTGATGATCAGATGCTCATCTGAGAATGATTAGTGAAGGATCATGTGACACTGAAGACTGGAGTAATGATGATAAACTCAGCTTTGATCACAGGAATAAATCATACTTTACTATATATTCACACAGAGAACAGCTGATCTACACTGGAGGAATATTCCACTGCTTTACTGAAAAATGAAAACAATCACATGTCTATAAGTATTCACAGCCTTTGCCACGACACTCAACACTGAGCTCAGGTGCTCCTGTTTCCACTGATCATCCTTGAGATGTTTCTACAGCTTGACTGGAGTCCACCTGTGGTCAGTTCAGCTGATTGGACATGATTTGGAAAGGCACACACCTGTCTATATAAGGTCCCACAGTTACCAGTGCATGTCAGAGCACAAACCAAGACATGAAGTCCAAGGGATTGACTGTAGACCTCCGAGACAGGATTGTATCGGGGCACGGATCTGGTCAAGGGTACAGAAACATTTCTGCAGCTGAAGGTCCCAATGAGCACAGTGGCCTCCATCATCCATACATGGAAGAGGTTTGGGACCACCAGGACTCTTCCTAGAGCTGTCCGCCCGGCCAAACGGAGCGATCGGGGGAGAAGGGCCTTAGTCAGGCGGTGAAGCCGATGGTCACTCTGACAGAGCTCCAGCGTTTCTCTGTGGAGAGAGGAGAACCTTCCAGAAGAACAGCCATCTCTGCAGCTCTCCACCAATCAGGCCTGTGTGGGAGAGTGGCCGGACGGCACGTGACAGCCTGCCTGTAGTTTGCCAAAAGGCACCTAATGGACTCTCAGACCACAAGAAACAAAATACTCTGGTCTGATGAAACAAAGATTGAACTCTTTGGCCTGAATGCCAAGCGTCATGTCTGGAGGAAACCAGGCACCGCTCATCACCTGGCCAATCCCATCCCTACAGTGAAGCATGGTGGTGGCAGCATCATGCTGTGGGGGTGTTTGTCAGCGGCAGGAACTGGGAGACTAGTCAGGATCAAGGGAAAGATGAATGCAGCAATGTACAGAGCGCTCTGGACCTCAGACTGGGGCGAAGGTTCATCTTCCAACAGGACAACGAGAGGTCCTGCAAAGAAGAATGGGAGAAACTGCCCAAAAATAGGTGTGTAGCTTGTAGCATCAAACTCTAAAGGACTTGAGGCTGTGATCGATGCCAAAGGTGCTTCCACAAAGTATTGAGCAAATGTAACGGAGGCCAGCTAGTAGTTGCTGTGCGAGTAAACCTCACTCCTCTGATCTCAAGAGACGCTCTAGCGACTGATGCTAAGGGTTGCAGCCTTTAGCCTCCTTGTTAGAGCGTCCGACTCTCATGCCGGCGGACCCGGGTTCGAGTCCCGCTTAGAGCGGGGCGGTTCGAACAGGAGGGGTTACACAAAGGCTGTGAATACTTATGGACATGTGATTTTTTTTATTTTTATAAATTTGCAAAGATTTCAAGCAAACTTCTTTCACATTGTCATTATGGGGTATTTTTTGTAGAATTGAGAAAAAAATTATGAATTTAATCCATTTTGACATCGATGGTTCCATGAAGAAACTCTAACATCCATGGAATCTTTTCATTCCACAAAAGGTTCTTTAGAATTTTACAGTTCAAGGATGATAATGATAAAGATATAATTCTAAAAATCATTCTAAATATAAAAGAATGGCACAAATATAGTGATAAAGGCACAGCGAAACCATATCACTTTCAGAATGATTTAACACTGAGAGCCAATCAGAATCCATCCTGCTTTAAAGAGATAGAGCATTTAAAGTGATAGCTCATGCTTAGTAAGGGATAATCCACGGCTAGCTGTGCATTGAAGGATTTTAATGCACGACGTGGAGGCAAAGAACCGCCTGACGCGAAGCATTAAATGCTTCAAATGACACAAAATCATTAATGCACAGCTAGCCGTGGATTATCCCGCTTATGCCATGGTCATTTGACAACATTGACAACTTAAAGCTGTTATTGATGTTTGCAGCGCAATATTAAAATTGACGGTTATTTTTGTCAGTTACGGCTCGTGAGATATAGCATTCTGCTGCTTTGAATCAGACACAGAGATAAAGTTATAAGAAATTATAGCATTTATTTGAATTAATTACCGAGAGAGACACACCTTCCAGCCAATCAGAATCAAGTATTCAGACAGACCACACTTAACAGAATGTAATCGGTCATTGGTGTGAACACTAATATAGGTTTGACTGAGTCTGAAAGGGATAGTTCACCCAAAATGAATGAAGATATTTTGAAGAATGTTGGTAATCAAACAGTTTCTGGTCCCCATTGACTTCCATAGTATTTTTATTCTATACTATGTAAGTCAATGGAGACCAGATTACCAACATTCTTCAAAATATCTTCCTTTATGTTCAACAGAACTTTTTTGGGTGAACTATCCCTTTAAGAAAAATGGTTCTTTTAAGAACGGTTCACTTAAAAGTTCTTTGGGGAACCGCTGCGAGATATTTCTAGCGATCTGTGCCGTATAGGCCTCAGGCGACTCGCTCTTCCAGTCTTTTCATGGTTTCCCGTCTCTCCGTAGGATCCGCAGGGAATGCCGTTCCGCTCAATTAGCTCGCCTGTGCCTTGTTTACCCTTCTTTACGATCGTGCAACTCAAAGACACAAGCCTGTCCTTTCAGTAAATACGGACCAGCACGTCTCTCCTCCTCCCATGTCCCTTTCTTCCCTTCTCCCGTGATTCAGATGGAAATGCAGATCGGGGGTCTCCCTGTAATTAGTTCAATGCGCGGATGCTCACAGGCGATCAGCGCGTGTATTGTGAGGAGATGTATAGGGTGTTGATGTAGTGAAGGGACTGAGCGGCTCTCCGGCTCTTTGAGGAGCTCTTCACTGGGAGCTTTTGAAAACTCATGCCGGAGGGCCGGACGCCTCTTAAAGGATTCGGAGCGCAGGTGATTTCCCAGGGACCGGCTGGTGCTAGACAAACAAAGCTTCGGCATAAATAAATGTTGGTCTTCTGCGAGCCTCTACAGACATGCTGAGAAATCCACCGGCTGACATTGATGCCGTTTTGGACAAAAATGCAGCTTTGCATCACAGGAATAAATTACATTTGAATATATAATCAGATAGAAAACCATTCTTTTGAAGTGTAATAATATTTCACTGTTTTTACTGTATTCGTGATGAAATAAATACAGCCGTGGTGAGCAGAAGAGACAAAAACATTTTAAAAAAATATTACCGACCCCAAACTTTTGAATGGTAGAGTATGACGATATGAAATATAATGCTGTCTTTGCTGGTATTTTGGATTACACGTTATCATTCATATAAAATATGTACTAGACAAAAAAAAAAAAAAGAGTAAAAAAAAATAAAATGGGATGCATTAAGGGAATTATATCTGTTCTTCTATCGTTACCTCTTCTCAGCTTTTTGCTCAAAATGTTTTTTTATGAAACTTAGCCCCCATTCACGTGTTAATAAAAAAAGAATACATGAAGCTGGAATAAAACTGGCAGTTTTGTTTAAAAGCAGAAGGTCTGTTCTTTCTTTTGATATAATGCATGTTCAGATATCCATACAAATATTCTAGTTTTGTGAAAATGACCAAAAATGCTGGCAGTGGCTGGCCACTTTTTTTTTTTTTAAACGCTGGCAGGGAAAGAGTTAATAATGGTTTCGCTGCAATTTCTAAAATGTTTTTAATGTTTTCCTTTAGTGTGTAAAGTATCTGTTTGTGCAAAGTTACAGCACTCATAGTCTTGCACAAAGCGTTTTATTCAATCTAAAGCCACGTTTTCATCGCAGGAACTAGGGACTTTGGGCTGGTACTCGGTGTGTTTCGACCACAGGGACCGGGGTCTAAACGAAGTTCCGGGTAAAAAATGTCCCCCTCAGAAAGTCCCTGCTCGCAAACTTTCTCAAAGTTCAGGAACTTTCGGGGGTGGGACTTGGGCGCTGAACATGCTGATTGGTTGACTGCACGCAGCATTTTATTTCAACCACCATTTTTTAAAAGTCTGTTGCGGTGCGAGCAGTAAGAGTTGTTTGCTATTCCAATCAACAATGGAGTTAAAAAAATGACTAATTTGCCTAATCTTCAGGATACTTTAGACTGTGATGGAAAAGCAGACAGCAACAGGTCTGTGGGAAAAAAAAGTTCCTGGGAAAATTTTCCGGGTAATTCCAGTGGAAACGCGGCTTAAAGGTGCAGTGTGTAAGTTTTAGCGCCATTTAGTGGTGAGGTTGTGAATTGCAACCGCCCACCTCTCACCCCTCCCTTTTGAAGCACATAGAGAAGCTATGGTGGCTGACACAGGACAAAGCTGTCATTGTCTGAGATAGCAAAGAGTAGCTAACGCTCTGTAGAGCAGTTTGTCCCTTTAGGGCTCCTGTAGAAACATGGCAAAATGGTGACTTCACTGTATGGGGACCCGCAGTGTGTGTAGATAGAAACGGCTCATTCATTATGTAAGGTCTTCATACACCACTGAAAACATAGTTATGTATATTTATATTGCATTTCTGTCAATATATCCTCATAAATACTACACACTGCACCTTTAACAGAGAACACTAATTCAGACCTGCCTAAAACGCCTTGATCTGAGTCCAGATATTACTTCCTCAAACGTCAATGTCACAATGTGAAATACAGGCATAATGGCGCCCAAAAGCGTACACAAAGAGAGAAGACTAAATTATTGTCATCGGCTTGATCATCCGCTGTTTTAGGCTCGAACTGATACGGTAAAACCAACAACATTATGATTACAAATGCTTGAGAAGCCATTTCCAAGGTGCTTGGCCAATCAAAACGCACTGGGTCAGCTGGCCAATCAGAGCACTGAGGGGAAGGGGATCTGAATCAATCAGAGCGTTTCAGACAGACTGGGAATAGAGGTGCTGCAATAATGTAATTTCATGTTCTCTATTCCACCCAATAATCAAAATAATGAACTTTTAAAATGTGAGATGCATTTCAAATCAAAATGTATTCCTGGTCATCAATGCATGTTACTGTAAACTTGCTCCAAATCTGAAATGACGGTGTTCATTTATTTTACCTGATGTCACCAAGGATGAAAATAATGTTAATTAAGTGTCAAATTTCTGTTTATCTATTGCTATCCTGCCAGTAGTTAATGTATACTAATGTAATGCCTTTTAACCTGACCTATTTCATATAAAAGTTCATATAATAGTAAAAAAAGATGCATGTGATAAGCATTACCATTGTCATATACAAAGAACGTGACCTTCAGCCTCAGAAGTGCTTGCTGATGCTCGCAGTCCTCATCGGATATGCTGTTTTACTCAGAAATACTTCATAATATGTTTGCGGATGCAGTTTCATGTTGACTCTACAGTTGGACACAGATAAATGAGCTTTTATTCTGCTCTCTGGCCACCTGCATTAAACCAGCTGATATCTGATGTATTCATGATCAGCATCAGCAGAAACTGACCCCAAAATATTCAGACCAATCACAGTCGGCTTCGTTCTCTCTTTCTCCATGGCGGAGGATGGAGTGGAGAAGAGGGTCGTTACTATGGATACAAATTATAAGTGCCAACCAGCAGGAAACAAATAAAAGCTCTAATGGTCCAGAACTGTGTGTGTGTGTGTGTGTGTTTAAGTTCAGAGAAAACTCGTCTTACACTCTCTAGAGAATCGTACAGTAGAAACATACATGCATAACTAATGCTTCTGATTCTGGGCTTCTCCATAATTCTCACTTTAATCTCCACTAATGCAAGTATGAAAATGTATACTTTGAATGCAGTGTGAAAGCATCTGACAAAATACATACATGTAAAATGATATGGTTGTTAGAATTACTAATGAATAAAGAAAAAGCTCACATTTAATGCATTTCTTTACATTCATTTATTCAGTGTTCTGTACAATACAGATGTTTCAAAGCAGTGATGAGCAGAAAAATAACATTACTAGGCACAGACACACACTCTCACACATACACTCACACACACTCTCTCACAGACACACACACTCACACAGACACACACATACACTCACACACACTCTCTCACAGACACACACATACACTCACACACACTCTCACACAGACACACACATACACTCTCACAGACACACACATACACTCACACACTCTCACAGACACACACATACACTCACACACACTCTCACACAGACACACACATACACTCTCACAGACACACACATACACTCACACACTCTCACAGACACACACATACACTCACACACACTCTCACACAGACACACACATACACTCTCACACAGACACACACATACACTCACACACACTCTCTCACAGACACACACACACAGACACACACATACACTCACACACACTCTCTCACAGACACACACACACAAACATAGACACAGATACACACAGACACACACAGATACACACACACACGCTCTCACACACAGACACAAACACACTCACACAGACATACATACACACACACTCACACAGACATACACACACACTCACACAGACACACAAACACACTCACACAGACATACTCACACAGAGACACACTCACACAGAGACACACTCACACAGAGACACACTCACACAGAGACATACTCAAGATTCAAGAGTTTTATTTGTCACATACACAGTTATATACAGAATATACAACCGGCAGTGAAATGTAAACAGGTCACACACTCACACAGAGACATACTCACACAGACACACTCACACAGAGACATACTCACACAGAGACACACTCACACAGACACACACTCACACAGAGACACTCACACAGACACACACTCACACAGAGACACACTCACACAGACACACTCACACAGAGACATACTCACACAGACACACTCACACAGAGACATACTCACACAGACACACTCACACAGAGACACACTCACACAGAGACACACTCACACAGACACACACTCACACAGACATACACTCACACAGAGACACACTCACACAGACATACTCACACAGAGACACACTCACACAGACACAATCACACAGACACAATCACACAGGCACAATCACACAGGCACACACAAACACACTCACACAGAGACACACTCACACAGACATACACTCACACAGAGACACACTCACACAGACATACTCACACAGAGACACACTCACACAGAGACATACTCACACAGACACACTCACACAGAGACATACTCAAGATTCAAGAGTTTTATTTGTCACATACAAAGTTATATACAGAATATACAACCGGCAGTGAAATGTAAACAGGTCACACACTCACACAGAGACATACTCACACAGAGACACACTCACACAGAGACACACTCACACAGAGACACACTCACAGAGACACACTCACACAGAGACACACTCACACAGACACTCACACAGAGACACACTCACACAGACACACTCACACAGACACACTCACACAAAGACACACTCACACAGAGACACACTCACACAGAGACACACACAGAGACACTCACACAGAGACATACTCACAGAGACACACTCACTCACAGAGACACACTCACACAGACACACTCACACAGACACACTCACACACAGAGACACACTCACACAGACACACTCACACAGACACACTCACACAGAGACACACTCACACAGAGACACACTCACACAGACACACTCACACAGACACACTCACACAAAGACACACTCACACAGAGACACACTCACACAGAGACACACACAGAGACACTCACACAGAGACATACTCACAGAGACACACTCACACAGAGACACACTCACACAGACACACTCACACAGACACACTCACACAGAGACATACTCACACAGACATACACAGAGACACACTCACACAGAGACACACTCACACACAGACACACTCACACAGACATACACAGAGACACACTCACACACAGACACACACACAGACACACACACACTCACACAGACACGCACACACACTCACACAGAGACACACTCACACAGACACTCACACAGAGACACACTCACACAGACACACTCACACAGACACACTCACACAGACACTCACACAGAGACACACTCACACAGAGACACACTCACACAGACACACACTCACACAGAGACACACTCACACAGACACACACTCACACAGAGACACACTCACACAGAGACACTCACACAGACACACACTCACACAGACATACACAGAGACACACTCACACAGAGACACACTCACACACAGACACACTCACACAGACATACACAGAGACACACTCACACACAGACACACACACAGACACTCACACAGACACACACACTCACACAGACATACACAGAGACACTCACACAGACATACACAGAGACACACTCACACACAGACACTCACACAGAGACACTCACAGACACACTCACATTCACACACAGACATACTCACACACAGACACACACTCCCACACACACACACACACACACACACACTCACAGACACTCACACACAGACATACTTACACATACATACACACTCACACAGACATACTCACACACTCACACAGACATAATCAGACACACACTCACACAGATATACTCACATGCACAAACACACTTACACAGACACACACACACACACACACACACACACACTCACACTCACACAAACACACACACTCAAACACAGACATGCTCACACACACAGACACTACCCCATCCCTAAACCTACCCATCACACACACACACACACACACTACCCCTACCCCTAAACCTCTTTCTCTTACACACACACACACACACACACACACACTCTCTCTAACATACAAACAATTGCATAACAAATGCATGACTAATTTCAGCTGTGAAGCAGCTCTACAGGAGACAATTGTGTCATTATATGCTTAAGATATTTTCTATAAAGCACATAATATAAACATAAAACACACAAGTCTGACCGCGATCTAGATCAAATCTGAGGATGATACAAATCTGAGTGTTTGACTATGATTAGTGAACATTGCAACTGATTAACCATGTGTGTGTTGAGTCTTGATCTCATGCAAAGACTTCAGATGCTGTGTGTGTTTCAAGGCACTTCAGTGGGACTTTAAGAAAATCAGACTGTTAGTATGATATCGGTATTTGCATGAAGCACTTTAGGCATATCAAGCTGAGTCTCACACTTCTCTTTTTGTGTCCGCAGAGATGGAGAGATGTGAAGTTCACAGACAGCGCTGGCCCACGACACTCCGGCTCTCGTCCTCTCCAGGCGAGCGCTAGCATGCGGAGGCCAGGGACGGTGGGCTGCTGTGGGCTTTGAGGATCACCGGCCCACCCGGAGCTCAGAACAGTCCGAGAGATTGATACGGGAAAGGGAAAGCCATGCGGCTCCGTCTCACCTGCAGAGAGTCAGCAGAGGTGAGCGGCCCAGTGCTGGGGTTTACTACGTGATTGAGTTTCATTAGCTCTTCTTCTGTAAAAAGGGGGTGTGCAGTTCCAATCAACACGTTATGAATAAATTAAACTCAATACAGCGCTCTTTCTCACTCTGGCAGACTCAAAATACAAATATAGCTGTAAGCAGCAATTATCAGGGCCAAGCACAAAGAACACAATATGTCATGCCAACACGTCCGGGAGCACAAAAATTAGCAATTAAAGACATATTAAGATAATTTCAGGCAAATTGGCAGAAAATTCATTAGTACAAATCACTAGTTATTTAATTTAATGGTTTATCTTTTGACCAATAGGTGGCGCTGTGACCAAATAGAGTCATTTTGGCATCGTGCCTCAAATTTGTTGATGCGCTATACAAAAGCGGTTTCGTCTACCTACACGAAATCCCCTAACAGATAACCCCAAACTCACATGATTAGTCGGTTTGCAGCTCAATGTTTTAAAAGCATCACTTTTCAATGGCTGAGTTAAAGTGACTGAATATTAGGGGAAAGAGTAAGGTACACACTTCACCATTTAAGGATGTAATCGTGGCTCTTCTACAGATGCATCTTTAGTGTTTCTGTGGTCTCATGTAGTCTGGTTTCTTTGTCTGGCCGTTTTGTTTTAATCAAGCTCATTTGCGGTCAGTAGTGCCCGTCTGCCAGCGTTCGCCCACCACCGCTGTGAAGAGCATCTGGCTGGCACCACAACAGACAAAATGGCGGTTACTTCTGCCGCCCGGCCGTTTCCCTCCAAAAGATGGCGGCTCCTTTCCCCGTTTGCCATCTGTGTGGCCGTTAGCTATTCACAAACTCTGTCTAATTGCATTTGCATATGCTTGATTTAGCTGGAGACGGGGAAGGGGTCTGGAGAAAGCACCTAATCGCTCATGAACTCGGATCGTGAGCATGCAAATCGCTCAGTGGGAGAAACAATGCATTCAAAGAGGCATTTTTTAGCTGTCAGTGCAGTTGAGATGGTGCCGCGCTCGCTGACATATGGAACGTGAGGCGCGGCGAGACGTCCGCTCAGACGGGAGGCCCCTCATATGCAAATCACTCCCTGTAAAGACCAATGGGAGGGAATGAGGGAGGGAACCGGACGGAGTGTAATTAGTGTGTTTGTTCAATAAGTGCGTGTGGTTGAACGTGGCACACGGTGAGCTTCATAGATTATGATTCAGAAGCAAAAATGCATGTTCTCTTTCACAGCTCAGGACGCGTAATGGAGGCCTCAGTTGAGTTTCAATGAAGTTTCAATATTTTCTCTTAAGAAAGAAAAACAGACACAAATGAGTCACTAGTGTTCATACAGTAATAATACAGAGATATACAATGACAAAATGGCCATTTGGGCTGCATGATTAATCGCTATAATCTACTGTAAAATAAAATAAAAATTATTTTATTTTATTTTACAGTAAAATAATAAAACTGTAATATGTATTTTTGTTTAATATTTTAATTTAGTAATAATAATAAATTGATAATAATAGTAATTTATTAATATTATTATATTTTATAATATTTAATAGTAAAATACAATTGTAGTATTTCTTATTTTAATATTTTAATTTAGTAATAATAATAATAATAATAATAATAAAATAACAATAATTTGTTAGATGTTTATTTTACAGTAAAATAATACAACTGTAATATGTATTATTTTTGTTTAATATTTACATTTTGTAATAATAATAAAATTATAATATATAGTAATTTATTATTATTACTAGATATTTTAAATACTATGTTTATTTAACAGTAAAATACAATGATAATATTTCTTATTTTAACATTATAATTTAGTTATAATAAAATAATAGTAATTTGTTATTATTATATTTTTCTTAAATGGATGTATATTTTACAGTAAAATAATACAACAGTAATATTTCAGATTTTAATATAGCAATTTATTCATAAAATTATAATAACAATGATAATAATAATTGTAAAATCTATTTATAATCACAAATTCATTGTGAAAATTGTGCATCCCTATGAACAAGCACAGCAAACCAGGAGTTTTTTAAAACACAGAAAGAAAATCAGAAAGAAAAAAGTTTTTTCCTCTCCGAATCGTGCAGCTCAAGTTGAGACGGAGACCTTTGACCTCTGATTGAAGACTTTCATATGTCAGCAGATCTGAGCACAGTTTGAGACGCTGCTGAGATCTGAATGTATTGATTTATTCTCATGGATGTGGAAGAGCGGAGACGTTAGAGACGTCAGTGTGAGTGTGATGTCCATCCGAGCACTTCAAATGAACTGGGAATGAGACGGATTTAAATGAGTTTCTAATTCTGCCGCGACACGTTTATTTTTAGATGAAGTGAAGCTGTCAGAGATGTAGGACAGGGTCCGTCTGTTCCCCTTGTGGAAACACAGAGACGCTGACGTCCTCCTGCGGGTTTGAGCACAGAGATGAAGCTCAAAGCAAACATCCACACTTCACTGTCCCGCTGCTCGTGTGGCGTTAGAAAACACGGGTTTCAAACGCTGCACATGCATGACTGGAGAAACACGCACACATTACTTTTTTGATTATTTAACTTTTTGTACTTCAGAATTTCATGTTTAATTAGGTACTTGCCATTTCTTGGTGTTAATTGTGAAATTTTTCGAGCAATTTCCTGTTTTTACACCAAATTTTGACGACGCACACACTCAAGTTTAATGTTTAATGTTAGAGGTTTGAGCATCACTAACAGCAATAATAACAGCCACGCATGACTGAGCAAACATCACCATTTCTATAATGGACATATGTTTTGTTAATATAGACTGTGCAATGGTGGAGACGTGCGTGTGTGTGTGTGTTTGAGTGTGTGTGAGCATGTGCAAATATATATGTGTGTGAGTGCTTGTGTGTGCAAGTGTGTCTGTGAGTGTGTGTGTGTGTGTGTGTGTGTGTGTGTGTGTGTGTGTGTGTGCGCATGCGTATATGTGTGTGAGTGTGTGCGCATATGTGTGTGTGCGCGTGCAAGTGTGTCTGTGTGTCTGTGAGTGTGTGTATGTGGGTGTGTGTGCGCATGTTTGTTTGAGTGTATGTGTGTGTGCATGTGTGTGAGTGTGTGCATATGTGTGTGTGCATGTTTGTGTGTGTATGAGAGTGTGCGTGTGTATATAAGTGTGTGTGTGTATGTGTTTGTGTGTCTGTGAGTGTGTGTGTGTGTGTATGATTGTATGTATGTGTTTGTGTGTATATATGAGTGTGTGTGTGCGCGCGTGTCTGTGTGTGTGTATATACATGAGAGTTTGTGTATATAAGTTTGTATGTATGAGTAGAGTGCATGAGTGTGTGTGCATGAGTGTGTGTGAGTATGTGTGTGTGAGTCTGTATGTGTTTTTTGTGTGTGGTTACATTACTGCAAAAAATGGCGCGTGTGCATCACATCAGTTAGTCTGCTGGTGTTTGTGTGATGTGTGTGTGAAGGGGGTTTGCACTTGAACATGAGGGGTTTGGGGTTCATGTCTGGGGTAGCTTTAGGGGAGGAGGGGGTCTGTCTGGGTCTGAATGAAACCCATTAAAACCATCCACGTGTGTGTGTGTGTGTGTGTGTGTGTGTGTGTGTGTGTGTGTGTGTGTGTGTGTGTGTGTGTGTGTGTGTGTGTCGCGAGGACAGAATAGTGTCTGGATCTGTGCATGAGCCCATTTGCATACTTGTCGCTGGCTGCACATATGCCATTCAGTCTGAACAGATGCAGTGACAAACAGACATGCAAATTAATTTGAAGCCCCGCCCCCTGAGAAACACACGCTATAAATCCAATGCATCACGCGTCAACGGTCACAGGAACGCATTTGCCAAATGTGATGCACAAAACACTGCGTACGACGGCAGAGCAGTGCGTGACGGCGGCCAATCAGAGCAGAGCAGGAACAGGAAGTCAGATGAGAGATGCTGACTTCACCCTTTAAGTGCTGAAAGAATAAGAAACGTGCATGTTTTAAGTGTGATCAGTTATCAGCTGATCACCTGATCAATGCACCAGTGTTTAAACAGTTACGCGTGACGGTGTTGAATGAATGTGAAAGAAGCATGTGTCTGGTGCACCTGACGGATGAATAGAGCGAATACTGACGAACCCTGAGCAGGACACACAAACGCCTCTAACCTTCAGTCCCCTTCCTGAAATTAAACAACTATTTCAGGCTCGGATCTCACGCCGTGCTTAATTGCCAACGTTACGGTCCCTTATCCGCGAGGGAAGTTCACTAGATCCTGATTATTAATCTCGGAAGGGGGCCGGTGGACGTTTGCGAACACACAATATGTGTCTAGACGGCTCTGAACGTAAATATTAAGTCGAGCGCTCATCCCAAGTGCCTTTGTGGGGCTCGTCACAAACCGTGGGAACGCTTGAGCGGCACCGACGGCAGCAGGTGAAGAAGGGCCCTCGAGGTCAAGGTCAAAGCGAGGCCCTCGTCTGTACGGCTGCCCTCGTCTGGGCCTGAATGCAAATGAGCCTCTCTGATTAATAAGCAGCGAGAGTCTGTGTTTGCTGCTTTTATGAGACGCACGGTGACTTTTGTGAAGTGGTCTGATGTACGCTCAGACTCAGTGCAAACACGTCTCTCTCTCTTATGTGTAATCTGTGCATGTGACATTTATCTGCGTCGCCGTGGTAACGCTCAGAATTCCATGAAGACTCGTTACATTGAGGCGTCGCTCGGAACTTTCATGTCATTTGGCGCTTTATTTGGAATCTTTTGAAATTCTGTTTTGAACACACGTCCATATTATATTATACATTACATTTTGCATAAAGAAAAATGTTTTTGCATTGCAACATTCTTTTTATGACAAATAAGCACAATTTCCTTAAATTGAATCAAAGGGGTTGAATCAAACTAGAATCAAACTAGTATGAAAAATTATGTTATATATTATTAATAAAAGTAATTTATTATAATTATAACTAAATGTTTATTATTATGATTATTTATAATAATAATAATACAATTTTTCATTTTCATACCAGTTTCATTCTACTGTAATGATATTTACACTACCGTTCAAAAGTTTGGGTCAAAAGTCTTTTTTTCTTTCATTTTTGAAAGAAATGAATACTTTTATTCAGCAAGGATGTGTTAAATTGATAAAAAGTGATATTAAAGATTTATATTGTTAGAAAAGATTTTTGAATAAATGCTGTTCTTTTTAACTTTTTATTCATCAATGAATCCTGAAAAAAGTATTACAGGTTCCAAAAATATTGATAATAAATCCTCATCTGAGAGTGATCAGTGAAGGATCATGTGACACTGAAGACTGGAGTAATGATGATAAACTCAGCTTTGATCACAGGAATAAATCACACTTTACATAGAGAACCATTATTTTAAATTGTAATAATTTTTCACAATATTACTGTTTTTCCTGTATTTTTGATTAAATAAATGCAACCTTGGTGAGCAGAAGAGACAAAACATTAAAAATAGTAATGTTTCCAAACTTTTGACTGGTACAGTATGTATACACACACACACACCTACTATATATTTACAAACTTTAAATGTTACGTGATTAATTGATTTGACAGCACTAACAGAGCTATAGATTCAAGCGGCTCCGATTATTTGATGAGAAATGTTTGAGGTTTTTGTTTGCAGACTTTTGGATCTTAGAGTTTTTGAGGTCTTTTTCTCAGGATAAACTATATAAATGTACACCGAAATGTGGGTTAGCTCTTGTGAGAGAGCGCCGGAGGGAATGAGCAATTAAACAAGAGCACGTCATTAACTGTGAATGCGCTGGACGTTAAACGACATGCTGCCATTAATTCCTTAAGCAGAGAAGACGGCGTTACCTCGTCAGCTCGAGGGTTTGATTCACGTTTCTTTAGAAGTGCATTTGCTCAGCAACACACAGTCAGTGTTCCCATTTCACCCCATATCTTGCTGTATCGTCTCTCCTCTCTCTTTCTCCCTAGGAATTCAATTCTATTGAGCTTTATTGGCATGACTACAATCAACATTTAGTGTTAGGGTGTTTTCTAATCGTCTCAGTGTTCTCTGGACTCAGTAATGCCGCTTTTGTGCTCATCTCCTCCTCCTCGTCATCAAACTTCATCTCCTCTTTTCTCTCTGTCAGCTCAGTCTTTCTCGGCTCTTTCCGGCATGTCAACAAAATGTCCCCTCAGCTGGGGCTCCTGAGGGCCTGCAGGGTTTGACTTTCCCCGTCCTGTCCATCACAGCGTCCATCTGTCTGTCTCAGGGCCGGATCCGGAGAATGATTTATAGGGTGGCATGAGGACTATAAGGGCTGCCAACACCAACGCAAACGCCCAGTTTTTTGTGAATTTGTGGCCTGACATTAGGGCTGCGCGATATTGACAAAAAAACCTATCATGACTTCTTTGATCAGTTTTAATCATGATTTTGACACACACAGACACGCTTTACATTCATAAATGCATTCATTATGAATTTGAAACATATATCCAAAGGAAACCAACATGTCTCTAGAACAGACATATGGCATATAATAACGTGGGTAATCAAACCATCAAAACAATAAAAAAAACAACCCAGACTACAGTCTCTCAAATAGCTGAAATTGGGACAGCGCTAAACACACTCATGTTTCATTCATACTGGAGGCCAGAGGGTGCCCTCGAGCAGAAACGCCACATATGCCACAAATGAGAGAAGTAATATAATGACGTTTTCAGGAAATCCCTAATGTGACACTAGCGCTGTAGCTGAATAAAAAGAAGATAGAAACGCTTTGACTTATTAAACATGAAGGCAATAAACACACGACTGCGATAACATATGGTGTATTTGAGTTCTTCAAGCCTTCTTGGGGTATTTTCATAATAATAACGTATATTTATAATGCATTTATCACTGTATAGAATACTATAAAATAATACACTTTCTGCCTCATTCTGTGATAAGAAGCCACATCAGCTCAAAAAAGGACATTTCAAACACTCGACTGACGATATGAAGTGAGTAAAACATGTTATTAGCTAAACATCTTGTTGGACAACAGGTTTATGAACACTTCACATTACTAGTTTGTGAAGATGTTTGACTCGTGTTGCTTTTTCAAATGCACATTTAAAGCGACTTAAACTCGCAGTGCTTTCAGACAGAGCAGTGTTTAATAACACGCTGTGCATATATTTATTGAATTAAAAATCAGGGGGAAAAAAAGCAGCCTTTGCGATTTCATGATCACACAAAGACAAATTACAATTTCGGTTCGATTGCGATCAATCACGCAGCCCTACCTGACATGCACACTTATAACACAGTTGCATTACTACAAAGTAATTATCTATACTGGTTAAAAATAATTAAATAATAAATAATGAAATGTCAGTATCCAGGGCACCAGACACTGTATGCAGGCATATATCAAATACATCAACAGACTGTAAATGTCTCTGAGCTTGTATCATTACATAGAAAAGACAAATTGTTTTATTAGTATTGCATAGGATACTTGGATGATATAAATTACAAGAGTGTAAGTTGGCTTTAAGGGTGCTTTCACACTTGGTTCGATTGCCTGGACCAAACCTGAGTTCGATTGCTCCCCCTGCCCCCGCTGGACTGTGTTCATATTATTTGGGTCACATTTTTATCAAATCATATGTAATTAATTGCGGTTCACTTCTGTGATTTAGTACGATTGCGTTCACATCAGCAGCAAACCGTACCGGAGTTCACATGAACCGAACCCCAGACTTTCTTTTCAAGTGGACTCGGGTACGGTTCGCATGTGCGCACCTGAGCTCGGAAGACCGCGTTCACATCATCCAAACGAACCGAACTCTGACGTTAATCTGTGACGTTCTCATTATAATTTTATAGATGACAGTTGCGCTGCACATGTTGCCTGAACTGCATTTTCTTTTTTTGAAGCGATTTCAATCATATTTCAATCAATTCAAACCCATCATGGTGAACAGTGCACATCTGAAGGAAATAACACATTATTTAACAGCTTTAATAAAATCTCCCACATTTTCTTATCTGGCCGATAACATTAAAAATGACATATATATATCGGCTGATACCAATATGGTGGCCGATATATTGTGCATCCCTAGTTTCTGTGATTTTTTTTGTTTTGTCAGGTGGCAAAAGGCTCAAGTCTATCCATGATGAAAGTGGAGTGGGTGGTCGGAGAATCCGCTCACTAAACAATACGGAATCCCAGATGTATCCTATCCAGACAGGATTACATTTCTCAAAGGCCCTCTGAGTTACCCAAGAAGCAGTAATGTTTCACAAAAAAATGGTCTGGTTCATAAGAGTCACTGGGCATGCAAAAAAACGTGTTTTCTCGTCATTATTTTGCAGTATACTTGAATTGGGTAATCAAAATGGACCATTGGAATAACTCTGGGGATAACTTCCCTTGGTGGCAATTTGCCACACCGTTAGATCAGCCCCTGGCAGCCCTGTTCTAAATCCTAGTGAGCTGCCTATGTAGGGAGCCGTTTAAGGCCTCATTTGCAACAATGAAAGGTAGACAGCAGAATTATGCGGCTTTCTAAGTTACTGTCATTGCATGTATCCTGCATGGAGAATTCAAGAATGCATTGCGATCGGCACAGGGGAAAAACACCAAAGATGGCATATAAAGAGACAGAAATGTTGATTGTAAATAGATAGGATAGATACGGCTGCTCTTGGATTCCAGCTCCTGAAGTCTTGATAAACTTTACAGGTGTGCAGAATAAGTCATAGAAATAGATTTCGCTGAGCTGTTGGGCCGTATGGGGGTCAGTTTCTGCTTTCTCATCACTACCTTATATTTGGAAGCAGATGACCTGTGCGTTTGTGCCACCTGCTTTTACCATCAGGCATATGGATCGGACAGCTATACAAACCCAGGGGTCCTCACGAATACTCACAGTTCAGAATGGAATACTAGTGTACTGCATGTATTATTTTGAGCATCTATAGCACGTGAAAGTATGCAGTAAACAACAATAAACATTTCACACTGTTGTCATGTGATCAAAAAAAGGTTATTTTTAATGTTTGATGTAATTGAGTAATAATATAATTTGGCTATCTGACTGAATAGAGCTCAGTAAGATTTGTTGAATGTGTAAGTCTCTTCTGCTCACCAAGGCTGTGTTTATTTAATCAAAAATAAAGTAAAATCAGCAATATTGTGAAATATTATTACCATTTCAAATAACAGTGTTCTATGTGAATATATAGTAAAGTGTGATTTATTCCTGTAATCAAAGCTGAATTTATCATCATTACTCCAGTCTTCAGTGTCACATGATCCTTCACTGATCACTCTCAGATGAGGATCTGATGTGCATTTTGTGGAAACTGATACATTTAATTTTTCAGGATTCTTTGATGAATAGAAAGTTCTAAAGAACAGCTTTTATGTGAAATAGAATAATCTTTTGTAACATTATAAATGTCTTTACTATCAATTTTACTGAATATAAGTATGAATTTCTTCAAGCCAGATCAGTGTGTAGTACTTACTCAGACTATATTACTATACTATGTATAAAAATAAAAAATGTACATTAACTTTAGTGTTTCAGATCTCTGTCTATATCTGTGTATTTTCACAGAATGAAACAGTACGAGCGACGACACTGGAGAAAGTGGCTGATTTAAGAGCAGTGTGTGTGTGTGTGTGTGTGTGTGTGTGTGTGTGTGTGTGTGTCGTACCATCAGTATTTGCCCTCTGGGTCTCATTTCATGGTTTAAAAAAAGATAATGAAAAGCTCTGTGAAAATGGTCTATTAAAACTGTACCGCAGATCACAGCACGCTCCTATTAACGGCGCGCAGACGAGAGACAGCTGCCGCGAGCTCGGCCTCGTTCTGCATGTGTCTCCGGAGGCTCCGGCGCTCAGAGTCAGCCGTGCCGACTGGTCAGCAGAAATAGTTTGACCCGACACACACACACACACACACACACACACAGAAGAGAGTGATACGGAAATAGTCTTACAGGTGAAGCTGTGTAAATGTGCAGTTTTAAGGCAGGAAATTAATAGACAATTAATAGATATCAACACAGTTGTTTTGTATTAGTTTTCTGTTTAAACATGCAAATGAGGCATTGTCTCATTAAATCTGCACTCATTTGCATAAGTTTCCAGAAAATTAACGTTGGATGAAGCCAGGCTAAAAATTCTCGTTTCATTTTGTTGACATATCAGAGTTTAAGGTTTCTACTGAGGGGATTTTTTATCACTTTATAAATCAGAAAATATCATGCAAAAATGTTTGCGCTGTGTTTTTAGGAATAAAAGGTTGTATAAAACCAGGCGAATGACGTATGAAGAAACCCCTCAATAAAAACCTATATATATTATTTGCTGTCTGATTGAATAGTATTGTCACCATTGCTGCGTCCCAATTCACCTACTTATACTACGCCCTAAAAGTATGCACTCGTTTTGTGAAGAAGTGTAGCAGAAGAGTATGCAAGCTTTGGGACATACACTTCGTCATCTTTAGTGGACTCTGTTGCTTAGTTACGTGCATCCCGTCACCATTTAAACTGCCCTGTCAATCATCTCGTCACAATTCAAATCCTTATCCACCGTATCAGAGAGAAATGTAGTCGCACGTCGTGGGTCTTTACTGCAGAGACTCTCCTCGTGTGTTTGCAGTTTAAATATAATGATGCATTGAAAAGTTAATGGCCAAACGTATCATTACAAACGTTCTCAGTGCTGCTGCAGATTAAATATAATGTGGATAACACTGAGTAAATACAGTGCCTTGCGAAAGTATTCGGCCCCCTTGAACTTTGCGACCTTTTGCCACATTTCAGGCTTCAAACATAAAGATATAAAACTGAAGAATCAACAACAAGTGGGACACAATCATGAAGTGGAATGAAATGTATTGGCTATTTCAAACTTTTTTAACAAATCAAAAACTGAAAAATTGGGCGTGCAAAATTATTCGGCCCCTTTACTTTCAGTGCAGCAAACTCTCTCCAGAAGTTCAGTGAGGATCTCTGAATGATCCAGTGTTGACCTAAATAACTAATGATGATAAATAGAATCCACCTGTGTGTAATCAAGTCTCCGTATAAATGCACCTGCACTGTGATAGTCTCAGAGGTCCGTTTAAAGAGCAGAGAGCATCATGAAGAACAAGGAACGCACCAGGCAGGTCCGAGATACTGTTGTGGAGAAGTTTAAAGCCGGATTTGGATACAAAAAGATTTCCCAAGCTTTAAACATCCCAAGGAGCACTGTGCAAGCGATAATATTGAAATGGAAGGAGTATCAGACCACTGCAAATCTACCAAGACCTGGCCGTCCCTCTAAACTTTCAGCTCATACAAGGAGAAGACTGATCAGAGATGCAGCCAAGAGGCCCATGATCACTCTGGAGGAACTGCAGAGATCTACAGCTGAGGTGGGAGACTCTGTCCATAGGACAACAATCAGTCGTATACTGCACAAATCTGGCCTTTATGGAAGAGTGGCAAGAAGCAAGCCATTTCTTAAAGATATCCATAAAAAGTGTTGTTTAAAGTTTGCCACAAGCCACCTGGGAGACACACCACACATGTGGAAGAAGGTGCTCTGGTCAGATGAAAGCAAAATTGAACTTTTTGGCAACAAAAGCAACACAGCTCATCACCCTGAAACACCATCCCCACTGTCAAACATGGTGGTGGCAGCATCATGGTTTGGGCCTGCTTTTCTTCAGCAGGGACAGGGAAGATGGTTAAAATTGATGGGAAGATGGATGGAGCCAAATACAGGACCATTCTGGAAGAACACCTGATGGAGTCTGCAAAAGACCTGAGACTGGGACGGAGATTTGTCTTCCAACAAGACAATGATCCAAAACATAAAGCAAAATCTACAGTAGAATGGTTCAAAAATAAACATATCCAGGTGTTAGTCAAAGTCCAGACCTGAATCCAATCGAGAATCTGTGGAAAGAACTGAAAACTGCTGTTCACAAACGCTCTCCATCCAGCCTCACTGAGCTCGAGCTGTTCTGCAAGGAGGAATGGGCAAAAATTTCAGTCACTCGATGTGCAAAACCGATAGAGACACACCCCAAGCGACTTACAGCTGTAATCGCAGCAAAAGGTGGCGCTACAAAGTATTAACTTAAGGGGGCCGAATAATTTTGCACGCCCAATTTTTCAGTTTTTGATTTGTTAAAAAAGTTTGAAATATCCAATAAATTTCATTCCACTTCATGATTGTGTCCCACTTGTTGTTGATTCTTCAGTTTTATATCTTTATGTTTGAAGCCTGAAATGTGGCAAAAGGTCGCAAAGTTCAAGGGGGCCGAATACTTTCGCAAGGCACTGTATCTTTTCATCAGGTTAAATACTGATTATTGATCACTCAAACCTCTTTATCTAAACCTCTTAACCGCCAGACTCGCATATCCGCCATGTTTGTAGTTTTTTAACCCTTTTTATCATTTGTAGTTCTAATTTGAATCCTCATCCAACTCGCAATGGGTTGTGGGTAATATCAGCCGTTAAGCAGGAAATAGCAGACCATCCGAGTATCTTACTATCGTACTATTTAGGACGGAAAGTATGCGAATTGGGATGCAGCACAAGATTTAAGAGTTTTTATGTCTGCACTACACTTCCCAGCACCCTCCTTGATTCTCACCTGTACGCACTCCGTTATCTCCTCATCACTGCAGGCAGCTTATAAGCACACACCTAAAAACACAGTCACGTTGTCTGGTCTCGTTTAAGGAAGGACTCACTTACCTGTATCCTATGTTTGCTACGCGTCTTCATCGTCTCTCCTGATCCTTCGCGTCCTCATCGTCTTCCTAGTCCTCCGTGTCTGTATATCCTCTCCATCTCCAAGTCTCCAGTCTCTCTCCCGAGGTTTGTGCTCCATCGTCCAGCTTCTCCGCCATCCACGACCTCCTCATCCATCTTCAACGATAAAGACTGTCAGCATTCCCCATTCATCTGCTTTACATCTCTTCTGATATACTCCCCATCCAGTCTGCATAAAGTTCTGCTGTCAATTAAACTCTGTTTTATTAATATCATCCGAGTCTCTGTTCCGTAACCAGTATATACTACTGTACTTTTGGAAGTTTAAGGTTTTTTTATTTGTTTAAAGTCCTAAGCTCACCAAGACTGCATATATTAATCAAATACAGCAAAATAACCAATATTATGAAATATTATTACCTTATATATATATATTATATAAGTGCTGCTGAAGTGGATGCACATTAGCTACAATATTTATTAATCTTTGTTAATGTTTGTAAATTAAAAATACGACTTTTCATGGTAACTCCATTAAATATTAACAGATACAACTTTTAACATTAATAATGCATTAGTAAATGTCTAAATTGACATTAAGATTAGTATTTACTGTAATCTTTGTTATTTAAATCTTTGTTAATGTTAGTAAACAATACAACCGTTCATTCAACTTCATGGTAACTCCATTAAATAATATATACATTTTATAAAATATAAATAATATATTACTAATAATATTAATATTTTAGATAGGCTACAACATTTTAATAACGCATTAGTAAATGTTTGAAATTAGCATTAAGACTAATAAATGCTTTAGAAGTATTTCAGCGTATGCTAGAAACTCAGCATTAATATTTCTGAATTTCCTGTAGTTTCTCTCTCCGCTGAGAGTTGGGTTTGTGCAGTGGATGCAGAATAAAGGATTTCTGGGCTTTAACAGACAGGCGGTGACCTCTGACCCCAGCCCGCCGCGGGGATGCGGTTCCCATAGGCTGGGGCGGGTCGGGCTCCGCTCTGTTGCCGTAGTTGCGCCGTAGCTCCCATTCACCGCACAGTCACGGCCTCTTAATGCAACTCTCAATCTCTGGATTCAGTGGAGGTGTGATCCGATGACATGTATTTTTAATGAGGGGCGACGTCTTTGTTGGCCAGACACAATATACCGGGTGCTGGAGAATGAGAGCGGGCCCCTGGCGGTCCCGCATGCAGAATCCCACTTGATGTTTTCTGCTTGAATCTGTCACTCTCTCGCTCTCAGAGTTACACTTCCGTCCGTGGC
>CM031944.1:14155110-14190110 GCA_018749465.1 Paracanthobrama guichenoti
TAGTAACTATCAGGTTTTGAATCAAAAGCACAATAACACACACACACACACACACACACACACACACACACACACACACACACACACACACACACACACACACACACACACACACACACACACACACCAGTTTAACACATCCTCAAGTTAGAATAATTAGTATCCATTCTGTCCTTCAGACTAAAATAAGTATTTTAATATCTGTTGCCTATCAAGTGGATGCAATTAAATCACACGGACACAAAGATGAGTCACTAATGAAGGGAGATATGAACTGTTCTTTTATACGCTGTAGTTGAATACAGTTCATTAATTAGTGTATGTTATGCAAAACAATGGGTTGATATCTTTGTGCATTTTAAAAGTGTAGTTTATGTTATGGAAAATGGCTAGTATTTTCACAATTCACACAAGGGTATTCTTCTCATGTCACTAAACCGCAGAGAAAAACTCCTGCAATCAAGAGCTTCGGTTCAGTTACGCTGCCATCTAGAGGAGTCAATTACATACCGATTCATCTGATTCTAAAACCCATAAACACACATTTACCAGAGTGTGTTCAGACAAAATAAATAAATCCATCCGTCCATCCATCCGTCTATACATCCATCTGTCTATACATCCATCTGTCTATCCATCCATCTGTCTATACATCCATCTGTCTATACATACGTCCATCCATCCATCCATCCATCCATCCATCTGTCTGTACATACGTCCATCCATCCATCCATCCATCCGTCTGTACATACGTCCATCCATCTGTCTATACATCCATCTGTCTATCCATCCATCTGTCTATACATACGTCCATCCATCCATCCATCCATCTGTCTATACATACGTCCATCCATCCATCCATCCATCCATCCGTCTGTACATACGTCCATCCATCTGTCTATACATCCATCTGTCTATACATCCATCTGTCTATACATACGTCCATCCGTCCATCCATCCATCCGTCTGTACATACATCCATCCATCTGTCTATACATCCATCCATCCATCCATCTGTCTATACATCCATCCATCCATCTGTCTATACATACGTCCATCCATCCATCCGTCTGTACATACGTCCATCCATCTGTCTATACATCCATCCATCCATCTGTCTATACATCCATCTGTCTATACATACGTCCATCCGTCCATCCATCATCCATCTGTACATACATCCATCCATCTGTCTATACATCCATCCATCCATCCATCTGTCTATACATCCATCTGTCTATACATACGTCCATCCATCCGTCCATCCATCCATCCGTCTGTACATATGTCCATCCATCTGTCTATACATCCATCCATCCATCTGTCTATACATCCATCTGTCTATACATACGTCCATCTGTCCATCCATCCATCCGTCTGTACATACGTCCATCCATCTGTCTATACATCCATCCATCCATCTGTCTATACATCCATCTGTCTATACATCCGTCCATCTGTCCATCCATCCATCCATCTGTACATATGTCCATCCATCTGTCTATACATACGTCCATCCATCCATCCATCCAACCATCCATCCGTCTGTACATACGTCCATCCATCTGTCTATACATACGTCCATCCGTCCATCCATCCATCCATCCGTCTATACATCCATCTGTCTATACATCCATCTGTCTATACATACGTCCATCCATCCATCCATCCATCTGTACATACGTCCATCCATGTCTATACATCCATCTGTCTATACATACGTCCATCCATCTGTCTATACATCCATCTGTCTATACATCCGCCCATCCGTCCATCCATCCATCCATCCATCCGTCTGTACATACATCCATCCGTCTATACATCCATCCATTTATCCATCCATCCATCCATCCATCCATCTCCGTCTATACATACGTCCATCCATCCATCCATCCATCCGTCTGTACATACATCCATCCGTCTATACATCCGTCCATCCGTCTATACATACGTCCATCCATCTATACATACGTCCATCCATCCATCCATCCGTCTGTACATACATCCATCCGTCTATACATCCATCCATCCGTCTATACATCCGTCCATCCATCCATCCATCTATACATCCATCCATCCGTCTATACATACGTCCATCCATCTGTCTATACATACGTCCATCCATCTGTCTATACATCCATCCATCCATCTGTCTATACATACGCCCATCCATCTGTCTATACATCCATCCATCCATCCATCCATCTGTCCATCCATCCATCCATCCATCTGTCTATACATACGCCCATCCATCTGTCTATACATACGCCCATCCATCTGTCTATACATACGCCCATCCATCTGTCTATACATATGTCCATCCATCTGGCTATACATCCATCCATCCATCTGTCTATACATACGCCCATCCATCTGTCTATACATACGCCCATCCATCTGTCTATACATACGTCCATCCATCTGGCTATACATACATCCATCCATCTGTCTATACATATGCCCATCCATCTGGCTATACATCCATTCATCCATCTGTCTATACATACGTCCATCCATCTGTCTATACATACGCCCATCCATCTGTCTATACATCCATCCATCCATCCATCCATCCATGTCTATACATACGCCCATCCATCTGTCTATACATACGCCCATCCATCTGTCTATACATACGCCCATCCATCTGTCTATACATACGTCCATCCATCTGTCTATACATACGCCCATCCATCTGTCTATACATACGCCCATCCATCTGTCTATACATACGCCCATCCATCTGTCTATACATACGTCCATCCATCTGGCTATACATCCATCCATCCATACATCTGTCTATCCATCTGGCTATACATCCATCTGTCTATACATCCATCCATCCATCTGTCTATACATACGCCCATCCATCTGTCTATACATACGCATCTGTCCATCCATCTGTCTATACATACGCCCATCCATCTGTCTATACATACGCCCATCCATCTGTCTATACATCCATCCATCCATCTGTCTATACATACGCCCATCCATCTGTCTATACATACGCCCATCCATCTGTCTATACATACGTCCATCCATCTGTCTATACATACATCCATCCATCTGCTCCATATCATCCATCTGTCTATCCATCCATCCATCTGTCTATACATACGCCCATCCATCTGTCTATACATACGTCCATCCATCTGTCTATCTACGCCTATACATCTGTCTATCTGCTCCATCCATCTATACATCCGCCCATCCGTCTGGCTATACATCCGTCCGCTATACATCATCCATCCATCCATCCATCCATCTATCCATCATCTGTCTATACATACGTCCATCCATCCGTCTATACATACGTCCATCCATCCATCCGTCTATACATCCGTCCATCCGTCTATCCGTTCATCCATCTATACATCTGTCTCATCTATACATCCGCTCCATCTCGTCTATACATACGTCCATCTATCCATCCATCCATCTGTCTATACATACGTCCATCCATCCATCCATCTATACATCCATCCATCCGTCTATACATACGTCCGTCCATCCATCCATCATCCATCATACGTCTTCCATACATCCGTCTATACATCCATCCATCTGCTTCATACATATCCATCCATCCATCCGTCTATACATACGTCCATCCGTCTATACATACATCCGTCCATCCATCCATCCATCCGTCTATACATACGTCCATCCATCCATCTGTCTATACATCCATCCATCCATCCATCCATCCATCCATCCATCCATCCATCCATTCATCTATCCATCCATCTATCATCCGTCAGTCCATCTATCTGTCTGTCCATCTATCCACCCGTCCATCCATCGTGTCCTTCCATCATCCATCCGTCAGTCCATCTGTCTATCTGTCTGTCCATCTTTCTATCCACCCGTCCATCCATCGTCTGTCCTTCCATCCATCCATCTGTCTGTCCATTCATTCGTCTATCCATCCATCCATCTGTCCATTCATCCGTCCATCCATTCGTCTATCTATTCAACCATCTATCCGTCTGTCCATCCATCCATCCGTTCATGAATAAATAAAGGGAAAGTCTTGATTATAATATGATTAGTTTATTTGGCACAAACCATTTCGATTTACAAACAACAGTCTTGAATCCAGGTGAGTCATTTTAGTAATTCGTTTGATGAACCGCCAGAGAATGACTCACCGTAGGACACGAATCACTTGAATGAATCACATGAGTGATTCAGTGATTCGTTACATTAAAATACGCATGAATTCAATAACGCACAGAACTGATCTTGGAGTTGCTTCAGATCAAGCTCAGTATTTTATTAGACCTCTGGGATGTTTAAAAGCCATTTAATGCCATAATCATTGTGCTTGTGATTGTCAGGTTAGTAGGAAAAAGATTGAGATGATAATCATGAGTAAATACAACAGCCCCAAGAAGCATCTGAACACTTCATAATACAGATTTAATATCACGGCATGAGATATGAAAGGTTGCATTTACTGTAACAGGTTTAAAAAGATGTGAACAAGAAGTGAACAAATACTTATTGGAGTCACTGTATAATTCTAATATTCATCCAAAACAAGATCAACAATGTAATACTGTCACTTGTGAGTCCTTAAGATCTGGCATTTTAGTAACTGATTAAACACACGCGAGTGTGATGTGTCATGTGTTCATTATCTAGCTGATCATTGGTTAATTACATCAGTTATTAACACTGTAGTGTCCCTCTGTGAGGGAGGATGTTAAAGTTCATGTGTCGTTACTCTCAAGGCACTTGGGAGCCACACACACACACACACACACGCACGCACGCACACACACACGCACACACAATCCTGGATCTGCGATAATGGATAAAAAGGGTGAATCTCATGAAGAAATGACCAGCTCATATTTCACCCCAAAATAAAATAAAAAGGGATTTCCATAACACTTTATATATTATGAAAGTAATGCCTCTTATATATATTCATTGTTACACCTTTAGAAATCTGAAACATGACATACAAACAATATATAATATACATAAGTTTGTTTTTATAATGTGTATAAATAATATATAAAAATATTATGCATATGTGTGTGTGTGTGTAAATATATATATACATATACACACACAATAATAAATAATATAAATATTATTTGTAATATTTAATAATATATTTATACACACACATTATAAAAACAAACTTTTATGTTATGGGAATTATCACGATTAATTGATTTGACAGCACTAATATATATATATAATTAAGCTTATTTCAAGGACTATTTAGATTTTTTTGACATTCAATGAAAAGTATATGTAAAAATTATACATATTACATAATTTCAGATGGAACAAGGAATCTGCATAGAATATAATGCATTTTAACTTTAACTACAATTATTTATGAAAAGATGTAATGCATCATAATGCAAATTAAGACTACCTTTATAGGGAATTTAAGACTTATGCATTTATACATAACGTTTATAATAAGTGTTACCGAAATTTACACTTTACTTTTTTACTGTATTGCAGAAGTTGGGGGTGTTTATTTTCAATTAAAATCATCAAATAAGGGGGTAGGGGTGTGTGTTTTATTGTCTTAATGGTCATGCCATTTATGCATAATCTTATTTTGAATATTATACAAATATAATATTTTTCTTTAATTTTAGGGTGAAATGTGACCTGGACATGTTCTTGATCATATTCATGAGGCTCGCCCTAATATGAAAGTGATATGCAGATAAACACACGCAGTAAACTCGAGATGTGTCTGTATTTCCATCAACGCGTGACGCTTTCGGTCGGTATTGCACTTACAGGACGTTGTTCTGACGTACATTCAGCTCGTCCAAATACACACAAAACGCTTGAATCAGAAATCAACTCAAACTCAGGACACGCCTCTCATTTCCCGTCCTCTTCATTGGCAGCATAATCTCAGGTTAAAAAAGCAACATTTGTTCTGTTTTTCTCACTTCCTGTCTCTGCGCTGCTACCGCGCGCTATGACCTAACTGCTGGAACTTGCGCAGCAGGATCTGCGAGAGGTCGAAGGTCATGAAGCTGATGCCGACGGCGATGGGACCTTTGACCCAGTTCATGCTCAGGCCCTTGTAGAGGCCGCGGACCACGCCCTCCTCCGCCACGATCTCACGCATGGTGCCGTAGATTGTGCCGTAGGTGTGTCCGGTGACGCCCGCCGTCTGCATGCGTCTGCGCACCACGTCCAGCGGGTAAGAGGCGGACTGACCGATCAGCCCCGCGCACGCGCCGAACGCCAGACGCTCGTACGAGTACGGCTGCGAGCGGCCCGTCTTCTCTGAAACAGCCAGAGAACAGATCAGTTACTGAGGGTCATGAAACATGACAGAGAAAAGAGCAAATAATAAACATGCACAGTTGGTTTCACAGACAAGGCTTAAGCCTAAAATGCATGAACTGATCTTAAAATATATCAGTGCCTTTGTTTTGTCTCAAGATGCACTTCAGGCACGTTTATAAAAGCTACTCAGACCCTGTTTACACCTGGTGTTAAGATGCATTTTGGTCGAACGGATCACAAGGAGACAAGGGAGCCATTCCCGTTTACACCTGGTGTTTTAATCAAGTCTCTTTTGTCCACTTTCAACCACTTCTGTCCTGATTTCTATGGGTGGGCAAATGTGTGTTTTTTTTTTCTTGTTTTTTTTTAACTATAAAATATAAACTTGCATAATTTGTTCGAACGTATTTTACCACATAAACGTTTACACAACGAAAGTAATGCATTTTCCACTACTTGTGGAAGTGATCAAAAGTGGACAAGCTCAAAGCGCTTCAGACCCCGTGTACACCTGTATTTAGCATCATCCACTTGTGATCTGATCGACCAAAACGCATCTCAACACCAGGTGTACACAGGGCCCAAATGTCCTAATTGAACTAAGGCCTAATCCTGTCTTAATCTGAGCCTTGTCTGTGAAACCAGGCCATGATATTTTAAATAAAACATTTACATTTCAATAAAAAAATAAAATAAAAAAACGCACATTCTGATTGTTATTTGGGTTTTTTTTGGCAACACTTTACATTTTGTTAACATTAGTTAATGCACTGTGAACTAACATGAACATCCACCCAACCATCCATCCGCCATCCATCCATCATCCACCCAACCATCCATCCAATCACCCATCCAACCATCATCCATCCATCATCCACCCAACCATCCATCCATCCATTACCCATCCATCCAACCATCATCCATCCCTCCATCACACACCCATCCAACCATCATCCATCCCTCCATCAATTACCCATCCATCCAACAATCATCCATCCCTCCATCACACACCCAACCATCCATCCATTACCCATCCATCCAACCATCATCCATCCCTCCATCACACACCCAACCATCCATCCATTACCCATCCAATCACCCATCCAACCATCCATCCATTCATCATCCATCCAACCATCATCCATCCATCCATCCATCATCCACCCAACCATCATCCATCCATCCATTACCCATCATCCATCCATCCATCACCCACCCAACCATCCATTACCCATCCATCCAACATCCATCCATCACCCATCCAACCATCCATCATCCATCCATTCATCCTCCATCCAACATCCATCCATCACCCATCCAACCATCCATCCATCCATCACCCATCCATCCATCCATCCATCCATCCATGAACAATAAACAGTCTTCTTTATATTACCTATTAACTGTTAGTTCATGTTAGTTAATACACATTAACTAATGTTAACAAATGAGACATTATTGTAAAGTGTCACCTAAAAGCAGTCAATTACTGGAAACTAAAAATGACACTAAAAGTTTTACTTGTTTCCATTCCTGTTTCAAAGCTAGCAGTCGGCTTCTACCTGCGTGAACTTTCTTCAGCGTCTCGTATGTGTAGAAACTGATCCCTGCGTACGGCACGACGCCCAGGATGGTGGGAGTGAAGCCCCTGTAGATCGTCTTCAGCCCCTCCTCACGGGAGATACGGACGAACACATGCAGGATGTTGCTGTACCTGAGAACCGATGACATCACACAATCACATCACACTCTCATTTCTTTAGATCAGTCGTTCCCTTAGCAAACTTCCCAAGGGCACCTCAAGATGACGAAACGAGCTTAAACATCTAAAAATTAAGAATTCACCCCATCACCAACTGTTAGTTGTCTTCAAAGAACCAGAATTCCCAGTCTTGAAAAACCTAGATATCATCGCTGATGACTCAATGGCCCATAGAGAGCCATTTACTTCATTACTGAATGAATCAGCTGTTTGAATCATTTGTTCACCCGATTGATTCGCTCATTGGCCAATAGAGAGCCATTTACTTAATTCCTGAATGAATCAGCTGTTTGAGTGAATCAATCAGGTGAACCAATGATTCAATGGCCCATCCGTAAAGAGCGTCATTTACTTAATTCCTGAATGAATCAGCTGTTTGAGCGAATCAATCGGGTGAACCAATGATTCAATACCCCATTCAAAAAGAGAGCCATTTACATTTACAACTTTTTTTTCCTTCTCTTTCCTGTATTATGTCTTTTGTATTATGTTGGTTATGTTGTGTGTGTTAAACAAGTGCAGTGCTGAGGAAAAGAATTTCCCCCTGGGGACAATAAAGTTAAATCAAATAAAAATTTCTGAATGAATCAGCTGTATGAACCAATCAATTGGGTGAAAGGGCATGTTAATTTTTATCTCTTTATCCCCTAGTCAGATGGATGAAATGTCTTACATTTCTTTGGGTGTGACGGCCATGCGAGCACGGACCATGTCCAGTGGGTATGTGAGCATGGCAGCCGTGGTTCCCGCCATTGAACCAGCCAGCAGCCGTGGCACAGGCGGCAGAGCTCTGGAAAACAGCAAATATTAACATATTAAACTGGCCAAGCTGCAACACTTGTGTATCATAACCCAAAAATAAATGGGTCATATATGTGTAGCAATGCATGGAATCTGGAGATGATTCATTAAATGTTGGTTAGTTTTAAGGCCACGCCAGCTTCCTTGGCTATTTTCATGGTGAGTAACATACTATAAAAGATCAATTTAAAATCCTATTTAGGGTTTCAGTTATTACAGCATTATTCTGCGTAATCTTCATTATGTTATGAACAGCATGTGTGTCCTGCTGTCAGTCACCACAGACAAAAATTAAACCCATCTCTTGGAAATAAACAAGCGGGAAACATGTTTACAGTCGTGAGAAGTCTAGCAGGCGAGAATAAACCCAAAATAAACTACCAAGGCATGCAACACCTTGACAGTTTGCAAGACTGATGTCTGTGTGTTATTTTTATATTATGTTATATTTAGTTACAGTCAAACCAAAAATGATTCAGACACCAGATATATTTTTTTCACTAGTGTGTGCAGGACAATATAAATTATGTATGTAAGAAAGGAGAGCAAAATAAAGTAAACTATGACATATTATACCAGTAAAATTGATAAGAATTTGGGATCAAAATGATTCACACACTTGACCCGGAGCATGAATTCTCTTTCCCGAAATTCAGCCGTGGTGCAGAATTACAGCCACTACGAGCCAGTCCCACAATGAGCTTTCCTTAGGACGTGCCATTTCTGTGTCTGTAGCTTTAAATGCTAATGAGGAGAGAGGCGGGGCAAGGTGGAGCGTGGGGGTGTGTCCTTGACCAACTTGCGGCCATCTTCAAAATAGTTTATTTTGGGTATATTTACTCTTTTAAAAAGGTATCATGAGAAATCAAATGTTTCTTGATTTTTGACAAATTAGAGACCCATCTTTGTACTAGCTCGTATATTTCTGAGCAATCCTGTAACTTTGCATTGTGGATCTTCTCATTTAGCCGTAGGACGAATCTCGTGTTGTTATATTTCTCATTTGTAAGTGTCTTTAGATGGATAAATGAATAAATGTAAATGCCCATGTGCAGCGACTCACTTGCCCTGGAAGCCGTAATACTGTCCCAGAATCCTCTTGTACTGCTCATGCGCGCAGAACTGGATGGCAGCGTATGGAATGACGCGCACCATCGTGGCCGAGTTGCCCCTCCACAGACTGAAGAAGCCGTCCTTCAGATATGTGCGGTAAATTAACCTGTACGCCTCCTGGAAGCCACAACATTTATACATTTATGTATTTGGCAGATGCTTTTTAAGTGCCTTGCATTGCATTCATGGTGCACATCAGTTCAAGTGCAAAACACGGACATTCTAGCGCAGAAACGCTTATTCACATTGAAAAGATACTCACCTTAGCGGAGAATCTATTCGACGACACTGAAATGAGAAGATAAAAGAGCAATATTTATGTTATTTCAGCTAAAAAACTGAATCAATAGACAAGAAATACTGTATCCACATTTGTGCAACCGTGAGGTTTATTTACAAAACTGTACAGTTGCACCAAAAGGCATCATGAAATGTCTGAATGTCGTCGCTGTTTGAGCGAATAAATTGGGTGAACCAATGATTCAATGGCCAATAGAGAGCCATTTACTTCATTCCTGAATGAATCAGCTGTTTGAGCGAATAAATTGGGTGAACCAATGATTCAATGGCCAATAGAGAGCCATTTACTTCATTCCTGAATGAATCAGCTGTTTGAGCGAATCAATCGGGTGAACCAATGATTCAATGGCCAATAGAGAGCCATTTACTTCATTCCTGAATGAATCAGCTGTTTGAATCAATCGGGTGAACCAATCAATGGCCCATGAACCAATGATTCAATGGCTGTTTGAGAATCAATCGGTGAACCATTTACTTCATTCCTGAATGAATCAGCTGTTTGAGCAATCGGGTGAATCAATCGGAATCATCTGTGAATCAATGATTCAATGGCCAATAGAGAGCCATTTACTTCATTCCTGAATGAATCAGCTGTTTGAGCGAATCAATCGGGTGAACCAATGATTCAATGGCCCATAGAGAGCCATTTACTTCATTCCTGAATTAATCAGCTGTTTGAGCGAATCAATCGGGTGAACCAATGATTCAATGGCCCATAGAGAGCCATTTACTTCATTCCTGAATGAATCAGCTGTTTGATCGAATCAATCGGGTGAACCAATGATTTAATGAATTAATCAGCTGTTTGAAATCAATCGGGTGAACCAATGATTCATTTACTTAATTCCTGAATGAATCATCTGTTTGAATTCCCTGAATGAATCATCTGTTTGAGCGAATCAATCAGGTGAACCAATGATTCAATGGCCAATAGAGAGCCATTTACTTCATTCCTGAATGAATCAGCTGTTTGAGCGAATCAATCGGGTGAACCAATGATTCAATGGCCCATAGAGATTTACTTAATTCCTGAATTCATTTTGAGCCTGAAAATCAGGTGAACCAATGATTCAATGGCCAATAGAGAGCCATTTACTTCATTCCTGAATGAATCAGCTGTTTGAGCTGTTTGAGCGAATCAATCGAAAGAATCGGCTGTGAACAATCGGGTGAATGATTCAATGGCCCATAGAGAGCCATTTACTTCATTCCTGAATGAATCAGCTGTTTGAGCGAATCAATCGGGTGAACCAATGATTCAATGGCCAATAGAGAGCCATTTCAATCACTTCATTCTTGAATGAATCAGCTGTGAATGAATCAGCTTTACTTTGATCAGCTGTTTGATCGAATCAATCGGGTGAACCAATGATTTAATGGCCCATAGAGAGCCATTTACTTCATTCCTGAATTAATCAGCTGTTTGAGCGAATCAATCGGGTGAACCAATGATTCAATGATTCATTTACTTAATTCCTGAATGAATCATCTGTTTGAGCGAATCAATCAGGTGAACCAATGATTCAATGGCCAATAGAGAGCCATTTACTTCATTCCTGAATGAATCAGCTGTTTGAGCGAATCAATCGGGTGAACCAATGATTCAATGGCCCATAGAGAGCCATTTACTTCATTCCTGAATGAATCAGCTGTTTGAGCGAATCAATCGGGTGAACCAATGATTCAATGGCCCATAGAGAGCCATTTACTTCATTCCTGATTCAGCTGTTTGAAACCAATGATTCAATCGGCATCTGTTTGAGCGAATCAATCAGGTGAATCATGATTCGGCCAATAGAGAGCCATTTACTTCAAATGATCAGCAACCAATGATTCAATGGCCCATAGAGAGCCATTTACTTCATTCCTGAAAGAATCGGCTGTTTGAGTGAGTCAATCGGGCGAACCAATGATTCAATGGCCCGTCTATAAAGAGAGCCATTTACTTCATTCCTGAATTAATCAGCTTTTTGAATCATTGAAAGAATCGGCTGTTTGAGTGAGTCGCCAATGATTCAATGGCCCGTCTATAAAGAGAGCCATTTACTTCATTCCTGAATTAATCAGCTTTTTGAATCATTGGTTCACCCGCTTGATTTGCTCATTGGCCAATAGAGAGCCATTTACTTCATTCCTGAATTAATCAGCTGTTTGAGTGAATCAATCAGGTGAACCAATGATTCAATGGCCAATAGAGAGCCATTTACTTCATTCCTGAATGAATCAGCTGTTTGAGCGAATCAATCGGGTGAACCAATGATTCAATGGCCCATAGAGAGCCATTTACTTAATTCCTGAATGAATCAGCTGTTTGAGCGAATCAATCGGGTGAACCAATGATTCAATGGCCCATAGAGAGCCATTTGCTTCATTCATGAATGAATCATCTGTTTGAGTGAATCAATTGGGTGAACCAATGATTCAATAGCCCATTCTAAAAGAGAGCCATTTACATTTACAACTTTTTTTTCTTCTCTTTCCTGTATTATGTTGGTTATGTTGTGTGTGTTAAACAAGTGCAGTGCTGAGGAAAAGAATATCGTTGCATCCGATCGCGTGTCTGGTCACCTGTCTGGTTTCTCTTCACTAACGTCATTTTTCTTCCTCATTGGTGAAGTGCCAGTGTCTTTCAAATCAGCGGCCGTTACGGATATCAGCTTTAAAATGTGGATTTAGAGTCTATATTAGCATATAAATAAATATAAAAAAAATCTCATTTATTTTTGTTGTTTTTATAGAACTCATTCAATACGAGTATGCAATAATAAATATAATTGTTATTATTTTATGATTGTTGTTGTTCAATATTATTTTTAAAACAAAGCAATAAAGAAATATATTACTATAGTAATAATACTCTCACACTGTAAAATATATAATTTAATAATAATATTCATGGCTGTCCTAATTTCTTTGTTTTTCAAACAGGGCTTTTATTTTGTCTGGAGACCGTAAATCCTCACTTTTGCTGACAACAGATTTATAAACAATTCTCATTACAAATTTGGGAAGATGATTGGCGCGTTGCATTTTCAAGTGCACGTTATAAGTGTCCCAAACTCATCGGATCTACACCAGTCACACTAATGTCCTAAACTGTATCGTATACTATCCCATGAGGCCACGGGAGGTGAAGCGACGCAACTGACGCTGGTAGGCCACGTGACAGTATCCATATTCATAGAACATACTTTTTAAAGTAAATTCAAATTCAAATGTAGTACCTACTCAGAGAGTAGTAAGTGATTTCGGAAGTACAATAAGCGTTTAATCACAAATGGAAGGTTAGTAAGAGTTCTTCTTGCCTTGGAAGATAATCTTGGTTCGATCCAGTGGAGCGACGGCGGTTTTAGCCACGGCTCCTGCGAACGCTCCTGAGAGAAGAGAGTTCAAGACCGTCCGACCCGGTTTAAAACCCTGCAAACACACACGCACACGCACACGCAGAGAGAGAGACACAAATATACATACACAGACACACACGCACAGACACACACGCACACAGACATGCACGCACAGACACGCACGCACACAGACACACACACACACAGGCGCACACAGACATGCACGCACACAGACACACACACACACACACAGGCGCACACAGACATGCACGCACAGACATGCACGCACACAGACACAGACGCACACAGGCGCACAGACACGCACGCACAGACGCGCACACACACAGACAGACAGACACACACAGACAGACAGACACACACAGACAGACAGACAGACAGACACACAGACAGACAGACAGACAGACACACAGACACACAGACACACAGACACACACATTAGTAATGATTCATGAATATTTTCCCATATCACCACATAACTACATCAATCCATCAATAGTTAAGCAAAGCCAGTGTTAATCATTGGAATGTGCACTAATCTAGTGATTGTGTAAACATGTCCAGGCATGAGCACATACTGAGGCTTCTGCGAACGCCCCTCTAATCTTTATAAAGCAGAACAGGTTTATATTCACACTCTTAATCCGTTTCCACACACAAACACATGACCTGAGGATTGTCTGAATACCAGTTTCATTAATCAAACTTCAAGTCCCAGCATGCTGAACGTCCGAACGGCTACAGACTGTCAAGACTTTGAACCGCTCGGTTACAGATTAATCTGCCCTGTTCATCAAAATATGAAGGATCCAACATCATCCTGTGCCTAATAGAAGCCTAAAAGAGGTTTTCCACATGCTACAGACCAGAATATGGGATGGAATTAATCTAAAAATTATTAATAAATGTATGCACGATTATTCATGAGCTTTATAAATGTTGCAACTGCATCTTATAAAGCTCATGGATAATTGTGCATGCATTTAATTATGAGACTCATTTCATCCCATACTAGGGTGATTTGGGAGGAAACAAACGAATGGCAATTGCAATTGCTGTGTTTATTTAGAGCTGCACAATTTGGCCAAAGTTTTGTGATTATATAGCAATATGACTTGAAAATAATAATTACTAGCAACTGCCTAGCAACACCCTAGCAACCACCCAGGATACCATTGCAACCACCTAGCGACAACCCATAATACCATAGCAACACCCTAGCAACCACTCAGAACACCCTAGCAAATGCCTAAAAACACCCTAACAGCCGAATGCCGAGTTTTGTAGCTGCAAAGGATGGGCTAACCCCATATTAAACCCTATGGATTAAGAATGGGATGTAATTAAAGTTCATGCGCATGTAAAGGCAGGCGTCCCAAAACTTTTGGCAATATAGTGTATATCAATATGGCTTGAAAAAAATTATTATTATTATCATCAACCGCCTAGCAACACTCTAGCAACCATCCAGGATAACATAGCAACCACCTAGCAACACCATATCAACAACTCATAAGACCCTAGCAACACCCTACCAACCACCAAGAACACCTTAGCAACCGCATAGCAACACCCTACCAACCACTCAGAACACCCTAGCAACCGCCTAGCAAACGAATGTTATTTGTAGTTTTGTCATTTATCTTTCTTTAAAAAAAGCAAGACAACAGTAAAAAGCACATTTTTACTATTTAATTTATGCAATTGTGAAAATATTGGCAAAATAAAAAAAAACGCGTTCGGTATTCGGCTTCATCCAAGAATTTTCATTTCGTCGCATCCCTAATTTTTAATACATTTAATAGTACGTCTTTTTCACCTGGGATTTGATAATCGCACTAAGCCATCTAGTGATTTTTGGTTTTATTTGAATTAATTGTGCCTGTGTAATACAGACACTTTAACATGTGAACCCTCGTAGGTGAGATGACCGATGGGATTTACTGTAAACAAGACGGTCAGCAACCCACATGGAAATAAAAACAGAAACATCATGCTAAAAATAATAAACGACGGTCATGATAATGACTGTAATAACAGCTAACTGAAAAAGAACCTGACTCTTATTCTAAATATATAAGTGTATGACATTATTTTGAGCATGAAATCATCCCTCATTTCTGGAAAATCATAGATTAAATAAAAATAGAAATGACAATATTCTCTTTCAACACTTAGTAATCAAGTATGCAATATGCAAATGTCTTATAAAATCCAAATACTAATGTTCATTAAAAATGTTACATTAGCTGGTAGTAGATCACTGCTGGAGCACTAGATTGACCAATCAGAGGACAGGAACACGACTGTATTAAAGCACACAGTGACCCTACAGAACCCGAGAGGAGAAGAGTCACTGATTAAACACTGAGGTTATCTAGAGATGGCGCAGGTTAAAACAATCAGAGACTAGCGGAGGAACTTTCTTCCAGTGGACATTTGATCCCAAGATCATTGATGGAACGCCCAAGCTCTCAGTCAAATTGTAAATAGATCATGAGCTCACATTTTCCACTGATAAAACGGCCAATCCGCCTTTAAAGTGAACGGGTATTAGATGGTAAAATGCTATCTTGCATGCTATCCTAACCCTACTGTATCATATTTGATATGCACATTTAAATAATCAATGTTCAAAACTACTTGATTATCCACACATCATTTATTAGAAAAATCATGCTCAAATGTGACCATCAAATATGATCATCAGGCTCTTGAGGAAGTGATCTGTCAATCATATTTGTATTGCATTGCATTATTATGTTTTAAAACTAGAGCTCTGATCAAACTAAGCATTATATCATCTTACTAAGGCATTTTATTGACAGATATTGATATTTATATGCATTTTATGCAAGCATCTGTTATAAAGACCTCATTGATTTACATTACAAGCATCAGAATTTCATTCATATTAATATCTGCACAAAATTGCATATTTTTGCTCAGTTCCCGGTTCCTTTTCTTTCATACTCTCACTATATAAAAGCCTAATAAATCAAATATTAAATAAATCAAACTTTCATTTTAGGGTTGCTTTTATATTTTGTCTAAAGTTTCAATGAACTGTAAATATTGTCAGGCTTTACAGTGTTAATCTCGACTATGAGCAATCCACAGGTATTCTGACTTCCTGTAAACGCTTTCAAAACACGGATCTTCAGCTCTTCCTGTTGCACAAACGAAGGCCAGCCTGAAACGCCTCACAAACTGGTTTTTACATCTGCATTCACTAACAACCCAACGCATTTACTGGCCTGAATGCTCACAAATAAAGTCATTCGGCGTCAGAATGACACGAGGACGAGGAAATGTTTCTTCAAATGTTTAAATTTAACCCATGTGCTGAAAACACCTTTTGTGTTCCGGGTCAAAAATGACCGGCCTTTGAAAAATTGCTTGTAAATTGTTTGTTATGTTATATTATCACCAAATATTAGAGTAAACCTTTTTGTCAACTTGTTTTCTTTCAATAAGGACAGGTTTTTGTTTTTATTTTTGGAACGGTTTGATCATAGGCCTCATTGATCTGAGCTCATGCACCTCAGTTTGAGTGAAAAACGCATTATTTGTGGATATGTGTGTCAATATTCAAGAAAATATGGGGCAAATGTGCAGTTTATCACACTAGCGTGCGTCAATGCTTAACCAGGAAGTATGTTTTGAAATATTTTTATTCAATATGGTTAAAATTACCCACAAACTGCCATGGTGCGAGCACAATTGGCTTTTAAAGGGAAAGGGAGATGAGACTCTGATTGATTTATTGCATGTTACGCCCAAAACACACCCATGACTCATTAGGAGACGAGGAACAACACTTTTAGATCATGCGCCGGGCACTTCGGACAAGCCCTATCCATAAAATAGGGCCCATAAGCACACTAGTGTGATAAATTGTACATCATTTCTTTTTTACATTTTATTCAATATTGCCAAAATTACCCACAAATAATGCTTTTTGGTCAAAAATGTAGGTGCATGAGCTCAGATAAAAGGAGGCCTACGATCAATCAGATCCAATAATAAATACAAAACCTGTAATAATTGAAAGAAAAAAGTTGACAAAACGATTGCATCCAATATTTGGTGATAATATAGAGTAATGAGAGATTCATAAGTAATGTTTTGCTGTAAGCCAAATAGTGCAATCTTACTGGCTGTTCTCTGCAGTGGGCGGGTTCAGAAGTGAGCATTCTTACCTCTGATTGGCTGGAGGCGGGGCGTGGCAGCACTTCGCCCTGTGCTAGCGCCCCCTGGCGCTCCTGAACCGCATTACCCATGCCAACCTGATCCATTCATGCACGCCAGCACGCAGGGGGTTCGCCAGCTGACACGCAAACACTCACACCACACCTGGAAAGAAAAAAAAAAGTTTGGTGTCAGATTTTTTAAGTGAAATGTTTGTGTGTGATTCACCCAGAGGCTAGATGATTATGTGTCTTCTTTTTTTTTAAAGCTTTATTTGAACATTCAGTTTGCACTACGGTACAACAAAATTAGAACATAAAAATAATTACGAATAACGTCAATAGAGGGGAAGAGGATTATGTGTCACACTAATCATATTCACAAGAAGTTCATCACAAGACATACATGGCAAATACTGAAATAATCTGTGTTCAATGAACAGTTGTGATGAAATACAAAAATATGCACAAAAAAATTTAATTGATTTGCAGAAGCAGGTCACAGGAGCTGTTATATGACGTGCCGACAGGAATCCAGAAGCGCCGGGATCAAATAACATGTGAAAGGGTCACACAGATGGACCTCTAATAATAGCGCAAATGCTGAATTATTCAGGGTCCTGACAGCCTGAGAGAGGAACAAGGCCTGAGCAACACATAGCAGACAACTTTATATTCTTCTGAATATAATCTATGCATGATTTATACTGCTAATGCTTCTGTGACACTAGTTAGCAGCACAATAATAAAAGAACAAGTGATCAATTGGACATTCACACTGACAGCAATGCAATGCCTGATCAGAAATGCTTGTGTGTTACAGTACAATACAAGGCACTTGTCACACTTCTCTGTCTGCAATCCCATGGACGAGTCTGGGTTTGGCAGTTGCCAGGAGAACGGGACTTGCCTGACTGCATTGTGCCAAGTGTAAAGTTTGGTGGAGGGGGGATTATGGTGTGGGGTTGTTTTTCAGGGGTTGGCTTGGCCTCTTAGTCCCAGTGAAACTCTTAATGCTTCACCAAGACATTTTAGACAATTTCATACTCCCAACTTTGTGGGAACAGTTTGGGGACGGCGCCTTCCTGTCCCAACATGACTGCGCTCCAGTGCACAAAGCGTCGGTCCATAAAGACATGGATGAGCGAGTTTGGTGTGGAGGAACTTGACTGGCCTGCACAGAGTCCTGACCTCATCCCGATAGAACACCTTTGGGATGAATTAGAGCGGAGACTGCGAGCCAGGCCTTCTCGTCCAACATCAGTGCCTGACCTCACAAACGCGCTTCTAGAAGAATGGTCAAAAATCCCCATAAACACACTCCTAAACCTTGTGGAAAGCCTTCCCAGAAGAGTTAAAGCTGTTAGAGCTGCAAAGGGTGGGCCGACTCCATATTAAACCCTACGGATTAAGAACGGGATGGCATTAAAGTTCATGCTCATGTGAAGGCAGGCGTCCCAAAACTTTTGCATGTTTATAATGACCATTTATTTCAGTTATATGTGATATATAAATTAAAACACGTCAGGGAGGTTAAAGTCAGGAGAAGACCTGAGGTCTATTCTCTGCGTGGAGGTGAACTGGAACCAGAGGCTCAGTGTGTGAAAGGTCCTTCACACTGACACACATTCAGCACACGCCAAACCCCTGCCCGCACACGGCATGTCACGTGACGCGTTCAATCACAGCGAGCCTGAGATCCACACCTGATTCTTCAGAATGAATAACTCTCGTTTAGTAATTCACACTACAGATTAACAGCTTTTTAAACCCTGGGTTAAGCAACATTTCACAATTAGGATTTTCATACACAAAATTGTTAAAAGTCCCCATGAAATCAAAATGTAATTTGTCTGGCTTTTAGTATGAATATAAGCTAGTGCGCTCAAACAATGACAAAATTCACATTTAGAAGATATAAGCGTTCAAAACTTACAGTGTCTCACTTCCGCCAATAAATTTCAAAGATTTTGATTAAATCACTTCGTACTTCAGCTTCTCATCAGATTTTCTGTCCTCTAGAAAATCTTTCTGTTTTATGCTCTCTAGAATATGAAGCCCTGCCCCCTACATGATAAACAGACCCTGAGGCTGCGGATCAAATCGCTCACTTGTTCACACATTTACTGTTTTCTACATGGTGAACAGCACATAGTGCACTATATAGGGGATAGGGAATGATCAGACACTGCACTACATAGGGGATAGGAAACGATTTAGACAGTGCACTATATAGGGGATAGGAAATGATCAGACAGTGCACTATATAGGGGATAGGGAACGATCAGACACTGTACTATATAGAGGATAGGGGACGATTAGTGCACTAAATAGGGATAGGGAACGATCAGACAGTGCACTATATAGGGGATAGGAAACCATCAGAGACTGCACTATATAGGGGATAGGGAACGATTTAGACAGTGCACTATATAGGGGATAGGGAACGATGCAGACAGTGCACTATATAGGGGATAGGAAACCATCAGAGACTGCACTATATAGGGGATAGGGAACGATGCAGACAGTGCACTATATAGGGGATAGGGAACGATCAAACAGTGCACTATATAGGAGATAGGGAACCATCAGACAGTGCACTATATAGGGGATAGGGAACCATCAGACAGTGCACTATATAGGGGATAGGGAACCATCAGACAGTGCACTATATAGGGGATAGGGAACCATCAGAGACTGCACTATATAGGGGATAGGGAACGATCAAACAGTGCACTATATAGGGGATAGGGAACGATGCAGACAGTGCACTATATAGAGGATAGGGAACGATCAGACAGCGCACTATATAGAGGATAGGGAACGATCAGACAGTGCACTATATAGGGGATAGGGAACGATCAGACAGTGCACTATATAGGATAGGGATGCAGATATAGGGATAGGAACGATCAGACAGTGCACTATATAGGGGATAGGGAGCGATCAGACAGTGTACTATATAGGGATAGGAACGATCAGACAGTGCACTATATAGGGGATAGGGAACGATCAGAGACTGCACTATATAGGGGATAGGGAACGATCAGACAGTGCACTATATAGGGGATAGGGAACAAACAGACAGTGCACTATATAGGGGATAGGGAACGATCAGACAGTGCACTATATAGGGGATAGGGAACGATCAGACAGTGTACTATATAGGGGATAGGGAACGATTTAGACAGTGCACTATATAGGGGATAGGGAACGATGCAGACAGTGCACTATATAGGGATAGGGAACGATCAGACAGTGCACTATATAGGGGATAGGGAACGATTTAGACAGTACACTATATAGGGGATAGGGAACGATTTAGACAGTACACTATATAGGGGATAGGGAACGATGCAGGCAGTGCACTATATAGGGGATAGGGAACGATGCAGGCAGTGCACTATATAGGGGATAGGGAACGATGCAGACAGTGCACTATATAGGGGATAGGGAACAATGCAGGCAGTGCACTATATAGGGGATAGGGAACGAAGCAGGCAGTGCACTATATAGGGGATAGGGAACGATTTAGACAGTGCACTATATAGGGGATAGGGAACGATTTAGACAGTACACTATATAGGGGATAGGGAACGATCAGACAGTGCACTATATAGGGGATAGGGAACAATGCAGGCAGTGCACTATATAGGGGATAGGGAACGATCAGACACTGCACTACATAGGGGATAGGGAACGATCAGACAGTGCACTATATAGGGGATAGGGAACAATGCAGGCAGTGCACTATATAGGGGATAGGGAACGATCAGACAGTGCACTATATAGGGGATAGGGAACGATCAGACACTGCACTACATAGGGGATAGGGAACGATCAGACAGTGCACTATATAGGGATAGGGAACAATGCAGGCAGTGCACTATATAGGGATAGGAACGATCAGACACTGCACTATATAGGGGATAGGGAACGATCAGACAGTGCACTATATAGGGGATAGGGAACAATGCAGGCAGTGCACTATATAGGGGATAGGGAACGATCAGACAGTGCACTATATAGGGGATAGGGAACGATCAGACAGTGCACTATATAGGGGATAGGGAACCATCAGACAGTGTCTGGTTTCATGTTGAATAAAGTCAACACATTGACTAATGCTGCACGTTTCAATTCATATTTCTTAGCACTTTTGTATCAAAAGTTCTTGTAAAGTGGAAAATGTTTAGTTGCTTTGTTTTTTACAGTGTATCACAGGGTGAATATCCCAAACAACTGATCTGTTTTCTTACTGGGTTGAAGTTTGGGACGATTTCCAACACCCCCTCCCGTCCCGTCCGCCTCGCTCTTTCTCAGCTCCCTTTCTCTATGTTCCCTGAGGATCAGATGACAGATCCACTGAAAGCCCTTTGTGATTTGCAAAGACAACCAACACAAAAAACATCAGTGTTTAACAAACAGTGACAGTACAAACACAAGAACCATCTTATATGGAACTACACACAGTAATGCATGCATAAAAAATGCTTAAAAATAAATACATAATCGGATTACATGCAAATATGATCATTCTTGTGCATGAAATCCTAAAATTTAAAAGGAAGCTACTGCATGTTTTCATGCATATATACATTATGAAAAATGTATATTATAAATGTGCAAAATATTTAGTTTTAACTAAAATTCCACTCACTTATGTATCTTTTTAATTATTATTCTTTTATTTTTATTTGAAACTTATTTAGTTTAATCTTATGTTACATATTTAGTTTCAACTACATTATTATTATTTTTACTCACTGACGTATTATTTAAATATTTTTTATCATTCTATTTGTTATTTTTATTATTTAATCTTGTTTTTTTTTTACACTTTGTTTTCCTCACAATTTTCATTGTATTCGAACATGCAAAGATGTCAAATATAACACACTAGTCAACACCAACCTAAAACATATATCATAATCATAATACCATTTACAGCCAAGGATTATATCTTACCAAATAATCAAACACAAAATACCTGTCATCACCAATAGACCATACTTATTTATGAAACATCCAACACCAAATGCTTTTTTCCTCAAACATATCAGGATTGTTTACATTGTTTATTTAGCGAAATGGCGTCCATTGTTACATATTTACTCAGAGATAGAGATGAACTCATGACACACTTCTCAATAACACAGTGCTTTAGCCTTTTAGCCTGTTAGCACAACAACTGTTATTATAATGACGTTTCAACGGCTCTTTTGGCTTACCTGACAGTCTGACAGCACCTGTTGTAGCTCTGCGCGTTAAAACCGAGAGGAAAACACCGACTTCACCGGATTCTGATGACAGTCTGCTCAAACATTCCCATGGTGTTGCACTACTAACCTCATAAACAAACATAAGATGAAGTGATAAACTCCAGTCACCATCCACTGACATACAGCGGGCAGTCACCATCCGCTAACGTTAAAAACTCAAACTAACACGTTTGGCAGGAAAGTCGGTTACACACATTTTATTTCACTTTCATCGCTGCTGCTGTGACTTTGAGCTGGTTTACTCGCACATTTCACGCGTCTGCTGTGCTGTCACATTAGCGTGCGAGCGTTGAAGGGCGAGTCCAGGTGCATTGTGGGAGTTGCAGTCCCGAGCGTCAGCGCGCTTGACGTGGATAGGCTCGCTCGAGGGGCGTCAAAGCGAGTAAACATCGGAGAGGGTGGGGTCTGAAGTTTCAGCGAGAAGAATGCGCTAAATATCCTTTTGGCTTTGATTAAATTCGTAAGAACACACTACACGATTCCTGTTGTTTCCTACAAGAAATCGCTGTATCGCGACTTAACAGGTGGGAAAGTAGGAAATCTCCGAGATCACGTGAAGGCAGCACAAGTCTGAGAAAGGCGTCGTGTTATTACTTTATGTTTAAATGTAAAGTATTATGGTTTTAAATATGACACTAGGGAGTGCCATATAATTACTATGGTAATCAGATCAGTACCATGGTATATTATACATCAAATACAATCTTATATCAGATCAGATGGCACTATATTTATTTATATGCACTGAAACGAAACAGTATTCTTTAGCAGAAAAGTGTTAGCAGTTGTATTTTTTGTCAGTTTTATTAATTAATATTAAAATAATAATATAAATTAAAAATTACTTTAACAATTAAAATGATACACTTTTGCAACTAGCTGACATAATTTGAAATATAAATTATATTATTTTTAAGTTTATTTTTATCAGGTAACAAACATTTCATGGTTTTACTTTATTACAAAGTACTCCCCAAAAAGGCAAAATAAAATAATAATAAATTAAGACCATCAAAACAGCATATTTACAGAAAGAAATTAATTATTGTTACTACAGTAAAACTCTGCGTGTAATTTCCAAAATATCAGCATTCTGCCCTAAAAGTGATCGGGCAGAGCAAAGCGTAAGTCGTAGAGCCTTCGAGGGCTGGGAGAACGAGCCCAATCGGCCTGATGGTGGCGCTACAGCGACCAAAGTATGAAATCACCCAGAACTCATAAACCGTTTGTCACAGGCTCAAGTGTCTCTTATCGCTGGAGTCATTGACTCAAACCAAACTTTTTAGATTCGATCGTCACCCTGGCGAAATTTTGGGGTATTTTGGATTTTTCGAACTTTTCTACTTTAGTTTTTTCACCCGATCGGAACCAGCCCAGTGCAGAAAGATTCTCTGGAGTCTGATTGACAATAATTATACAAATAAAAAAAAGTAAAAATTTCGATTCACGTCTGCAACGGGATGCTAAAACGTTCAAAGTGGGTGTGGCCAATTTTACTAAAGCGTCTATTCCACTTGAATGCAAATAATTTCAGCAAACTTGGTATACCTGTGTATGGACTCGGTCTGTGGTCGCTTGGAAAAGGATGTGGCGACTGGCCACTTGGTGGCGCTATAACGTAAAAAAAAACTAAAACGACTATAGCTACGCAACAGTCAGTCCGATTGACTTGAAAACTGGCATGTGGCATCTTTGTCCAAGGTGATGAGATAATTTCAGCAAACTCAATATACCCATGTATGGGCTCGGTCTGTGGTCGCTTGGAAAAGGATGTGGCGACTGGCCACTTGGTGGCGCTATAACATAAAAACACAGAAGCGGCTACAGCTACGCAACAGTCAGTCCGATTGACTTGAAAACTGGCATGTGGCATCTTTGTCCAAGGTGCCATGATAGTCTATGAGGACATTCACATATCTCGAAAAACATGCCGGCCATCGACCGATGAATTTCGAGCGGCTATCAGACACGTGAGAAAGCCAGCGGGGAAAGAAACCAGCCACCGGAGGGGGGTAACTTCATGTTTAAAGGATTGTATATCACGTTATTTTTCACACATGCCCATGACTTTCGTACCAGAACCAAACCAGTGCAGAAAGATTATCTGGAGTGTGATTGTCAATAAAAACAAGTTGAAATCTTGATTCATGTCTGCGGCGAGACGTCAAAACTTTAAAAGTGGGCGTGGCCATTTTTACTAAAACTGCTATCCCTCTTGACCAGACTGAGATAATTTCACCAAACTCGGTACACCTGTGTATGAGCTCAGTCTCTGGTCGTGTGAAAAAGGACGTGGCGACTGGCCACTTGGTGGTGCTATAACATAAAAAAAACACAGAAGCGGCTATAGCTACACAACAGTCAGTAAAACTGGCATATGGTGTCTTTGTCCAAGGTGCCAGGATAGTCTACGAGGACATTCACTTATCTTGGACAACACGGTTAACGGAGGCCGATCGGAACAAAACTCGCTGTGTCTGTTTGACTCACGGCTCTAGAGGCCTGTGAGAAAGTCAACAGATATCGGCCACCAGGGGGGCGCTTCACGTTCTTCACGTGCGTAAAGGATTGTATATCACGCGATTCTTAGCACACGCCCACGACATTCATACCATATGGTAGAGCTCCTCATTCTGAGCAACTCTGCCCCAAGGACCGCCGCTGCTAATCGAACCGTTTGTTAAATATTAGAGATTATTACAAAAAACAACTTCCACAAACTAGTCCTAGGGTTTTGGCTCAACCTTGATAACTGTTTAAAAGCTTTAAAACATATTTCTTTAGTAAACCACCTGATTGATCAAGGTAGTTATAGGCTTGCTAAATAAAACACAATACTTTATGCATGTGCTTAAAGCCCTTAAAGCTCTTTAACCCCGATATTTGCTGCTCGCAGCTGTATTTTATTTTGATTTTACAGATGCAACTATAACCAATGTATTATAGTATACATTTACAATGGTACATTTTTGTAACGGAATATTAAGCTGGCCACTGCAAAATCATAAAGATGTGTAATACAAACATCTCTAGAGATGCTTGATTTAATCGACAAACACAATGGTTTCCAGTACAGAGCAGGTTTAAACAGAGCATCAACTAGTACTGCAACACATACAATTGAGAAAACATTTGAGGTTCATATTTTAGCTCACCATGTCTTGTGCATGAAAGTGTGTTTTGGCATTACGAAAAAAGCACTGCAGTGAACGCACATAGGATACGGCGCTGGATGATGGTCTTTACATTAAATATACTAAGGGTTAAATGCAATCCAGCAATGCACTTCTGTGAACATCAGCTCAAATGAATCCAGAACAAGCACAGTGGTCATCCGTGGTTAAAAAACTTGTACAACCTATAAATAGCTGCAATGTTTAGACTAAAAAAACCACTTATCTACACAGTAAATTGTAGCGCATCCTATGCACATCGTCTGATGTCAGATGCACTTCAATTCTACCGGAAGGATGTTTGGTCGTATATATCTAGCATGACCTCCACAGTACATGCCGCCACATGACTTAATTGTGATTGTTTGGGTGTAGCAGACATTTGACAGCACGCTCGCTCAGTGACTCAGGCTTCCTTTCTTCCCTGTCCAGAGTTCCCGAAGCTCCACCTGGCAGCCGAGGTCTCTCAGAGCAGCTCGACCCACGTCACCACAGTCCCTGTGAGCCGTCAGAGCCTGCGAGATCAGCGCCTCCGCTCCCATTTCCAGAATGGGCTGAGTGAAGTCACGCGAGCGGGCCACCAGGTTCCTCAGCAGCATGCAGGACTGTTTCTGAAACAGCAGGAGACACGACATTACAGAAAACACTGAAGAGAATGCCCTAGAACAATACGAACTGATGGCTGGACTCCAGGAGCAACAGGAAACACACGTCACTACAGCATCTGAAGAACATTTGTTCAGGTTTTGGTTTTTATAAGAAAAGGAAAACAAAGGGAACAGAAGTACTCGGAGAGTAAAAATTGCTAGAAGGGCTTCTTCAAAGTTTCCCAAGAAGCAAAGTAATAAAAATAAATTATATATATATATATATATATATATACACACAATAAAAAAATAATAAATATTTTCCTAAACCTAATAATGAATAAAACTCAATATATATACACATTGAGAAATCCATGTTAAGTGGTCTTTTTTTCCAATAATAATAATATATATATATATATATATATATATATATATATATATATATATATATATATATATATATATATATATATATATATATATATATATATATATATATCTCTTATAACATTCATTACATTGCTTCTTGAGAAAGTTCTTTGAACAAGCCCTTCTAGCAATTTTTACTCTCTAAATACTTCTATTATATCAAATTAAAAATAAATAAACAGTTGCAAAAGAAATATGTGAACTGCTTGCAGAATCTGAAAATATTAATTATTTTGGTCATTTTAACTAAATGAGAGATCATTCATAATGCATGTTATTTTGTATTTAGTGATGTCCTGAATAACATATTTTACATAAAGTCCACAAGACAAAACAATAGCTGAATTTATAAAAATGACTCGTTTCATGATCCACGGCTGTGTGTGTGTTTTGCGATGGTTGTTCTTGAGTCTCTTGTTTGTCCTGAGCAGTTAAACTGACCAACGTTCTTCAGAAAAATCCTCCAGGTCCTGCACATTCTTCAGTTTTCCAGCATCTTTTTGTATATTTGAACTCTTTCCAGCAGTGACTGTGTGGTTTTGAGATCTGAGGACGATTGAGGAACTCAAACACATCTAATAAAAAAGGTTCAGACATTCACTGACGCTCCAGAAGGAAACACGACGCATTAAGAGCCGGGGGTGAACACTTTTTGAATTTGAAGATCAAGGCAAACTGAACTTAATTTGTCTTCTGGGAAACATGTAAACTTCTGTTGCTTCTGAAGGGCAGTGCTAAATGAAAAAAAATTATATTTAAACAAAATAAGAAACATTTGGACATCCTGTTCAAAAGTAAAAAAGAAATTTTTTGGGGGAATGAAAAAGTAAACTGAAAAAAACTTCCTAAAAAAAGGAAATGCTGATTACTGCTGAGTGGCTCACTCTCTCCTCCCCCATCATGAGTGGACACACCCCCTACTGCTGATTGGCTCACTCTCTCTCCTCCCCCACCATGAGTGGACACACCCCTACTGCTGATTGGCTCTCTCTGCCCTCCCCATCATGAGTGGACACACCCCCTACTGCTGATTGGCTCTCTCTCTGCCCTCCCCCATCATGAGTGGACACACCCCCTACTGCTGATTGGCTCTCTCTCTGCCCTCCCCCACCATGAGTGGACACACACCCCTACTGCTGATTGGCTCTCTCTCTGCCCTCCCCCATCATGAGTGGACACACCCCCTACTGCTGATTGGCTCACTCTCTCCTCCCCCACCATGAGTGGACACACACCCCTACTGCTGATTGGCTCTCTCTCTGCCCTCCCCCATCATGAGTGGACACACCCCCTACTGCTGATTGGCTCTCTCTCTGCCCTCCCCCATCATGAGTGGACACACCCCTACTGCTGATTGGCTCTCTCTCTGACCTCCCCATCATGAGTGGACACACCCCCTACTGCTGATTGGCTCTCTCTCTGCCCTCCCCCATCATGAGTGGACACACCCCTTACTGCCCCCTAAAAAAATCTCATACTGCACCATTAAAGGGACTTTGTCTAGGTCACAGGTTTTGCATGAGTCTTGAATGCAATGCAAGTCTCTGGATAAAAGCATCTGCGTATGGGTTTACCTGCACATTAACTTCAGCCGGGTGAGTCTTCATGGCCTGTAGGGCCGCCAGCGCGCCGCCACTCTCCATGATGACTTTACAGTTGTTGGGTTTGCGGAGAGCGAGAACACATAGTGCCGCACATCCCTGCTCACACACCTGAACCAGCAGCAGGAAAAGACATGAGAAACCAGCTTCAGCATTCAAGAATTCGCTGAATTAGACGTGATTTTGAGCTGAAAACAACTGAAACAAGCCAATTCTTAAATTCTGAAGATACCCAACACAAAAACAGTCACATAGAAAACAGTTGTTTTACACTGTAATAATATTTCACAATTTTTACTGTATTTTTAAATCGAATAAATGCAGCCTTGGTGAACAGAGGAGACTTCTTACAAAGAATGTGAAACTATTGATTAGTCTCGACTTCCAGACTAATTTCCTTGTATTGAATTATGTTGGCTTGACATAAACATGCTACTTCATGCTAGCAAAATTTTAAATCATGCTAACAATATGTTAAAACATTCTAACAACATGGTAATTCATGTTAGCAATGTTAATGTGATTAAACATGCTAATCATGCTAGCAAAGTGTTAAAACATGCTAGAAAAATGCTAATTCCTGTTAACAATGTGTTAAATCATGCTAGCAACATGTTAACTCATGTTAATCAAGATAACACCTGCCAATTAATGTAACATGCTAATTCATGTTAGCAACGAGCTAATTAATGTTAATGCGTTAATCATGCTAACAAAATGCCATTCTAACAATGTGCTAAATCATGTTAACAACTTGTTAAAATGTCCTAACATGACAATTCATGTTAGCAATGTGTGCTAAAACAAGATAGCAACATGCTAATTCATGTTAACAGTGTGATAAATCATGCTAACAGTGATAAATCATGCTAACAACATGCTACCAACATTTTGAAACATGCTGTCAAAATGTTAAAACATGTTAGCAAAATGCTAATTAAGATAACACCTGCCAATTCATGTAAGTAACATGCTATCAAAGTGTTAAATCATGCTAGCTAAATGTTGAAACATGCTAACAAGTTAAATCATGCCAGTAACATGCTAATAATGCTAGCAACATTTTAAAAAGTGCAAGTGATGTGTTAAAACATGCTAATTCATGCTAGCGACATGTTAAATCATGTTATCAAAATGCTAAAACATGCTAGTAACATTTTTTTCTCTGAATAAACCTTCAAACTTCAAGCTGTTAAACTTTCAGACCAGGCTTTGTCAAGCCATATCCAAATACTGAACATTATTAATTATTATCATCATCAAATGTTTCTGGAAATAGCCCATGTGTTGAGTATACATTATTTATACTAATACTCAATGTACTCTTACAAAATGCACTTCAATTAGGCATTGTGGATAATAATTAAATAATAATTGGCACTGTACATGGGGGACACACCTGTGCGTTGGACATGTGACGGTTCATCGCCATGATGATAAGTTCCCCCCCGCCTGCGTTCACCACGGCATCTTTGACGTCATCATTTCCTGCGATGGCCTTCAATGCACTGAGCACCTGCTTCACCAGCTCCTGGAGAACCGTTCCACAAATCAGCAGATGATCACAACAACGCTCTCACTGAGCAACGAAGCTCCAGTAGCTCACCTGACTGTCCAGACCGTCCGCCAGGAGTGTGATCATGAAGCTCAGGCCCCCGAGGTCCACGATGTCCTGACAGAACTCGTTTCTCACCGCCAGACGGGACAAAGTGGCACAGAGTTCACTGAGCACGGAGGGGTTTCCTGAGTGAGCTGAGAGACCAGCACAAATCATCATCATCATCACTGGCCATTCATGATTCGATTGATTTAGTCTCGACCTCCAGAACAAATTCCTGGTAATTAACAGCATTTAATTATGGCTTGACAAAAACATGCTGATTAATGCTAGCAGTGTGTTAAAACAAGCCAACAACCTGCTAATTCATGTTAGCGATGTGTTTAAACATGTTAATTCATGCTAGCAGTGTGCTAAAACATGCTAGTAAAATGCAATTTCATGCTAGCAACAAGCTAAACACGTTACCATGCTAATTCATGTTAACAATGTGTTTAAACATGCTAATTCATGTCAGCAGTGTGCTAAAACAAGCTAACAACCTGCTAATTCATGTTAGCGATGTGTTTAAACATGTTAATTCATGCTAGCAGTTGCTAAAACATGTTAATTCATGCTAGCAGTGTGCTAAAACATGCTAGCAAAATGCTAATTCATGCTAACAACAAGGTAAATGCGTTACCATGCTAATTCAAGTTAGCAATGGGTTTAAACATGCTAATTCATGTTAGCTGTGTTAAAACAAGATATCTATAGATATAAAAATATAGATATGTGGTGTTAAATGTTAGCAACATGTTAATTCATACTAGCAAAGTATTCAAAAAATGCTAATTCATGCTAGCAACAAGCTAAAACACATTAACATGCTAATTCATGCTAACGGTGTGTTAAAACGTTCCATAGAACATTATAATTCGTGTTAGCAAAGAGCTAAAACATGATAGCAACATGTTAACTCATACTAGCAAACGTGTTAAAAGATGTTAGCAAACATGATACTTCGTGTTAAAGTCTGGCTCAATCATGCTAGCAAAGATTATTCATACAACATGTTAAAATATGCCAACAAAGTATGAAAACATGTTAATTAATGTTAAGAACATGCTAAAAAAGCTAACAACATGTTAATTCATGTAAGAAATGTGCTTGAACATGCCAATTCATGCTAATAGAGTGTTAAAACATGATAGCAACATGCTAATTCATGTTAACAATGTGTTAATGCATACTAGCAATGTGTTAAAACATGGTAGCAACAAGATACTTCATGTTAGCAACATGCTAATTCATGTTAGCAAAGTGTTAAAACATACCAATATTAATATTCTAAAATGTTAAAACATGTTAGCAATGTGTGCTAAATCACGCTAACAACGTGTTTAAATCATGCCAGAAACATGCTAATAATGCTAGCAACATGTTAAAACGTGCTAGCAACATGCTAAAACATGTAACTAATGTACTAAACTAATATACACTGCTGGTCAAAAGTTTGCAATAATTAAGATGTTTAATGTTTTTGAAAGAAGTCTCTTCTGCTCACCAAGCCTGTATTTATTTGATCAAAAATACAGTAAAAATTGTGTAATATTCCTCCAGTGTAAAGCAGCTGTTCTCTGTGTGAATATACAGTAAAGTGTGATTTATTCCTGTGATCAAAGCTGAATTTATCATCATTACTCCAGTCTTCAGTGTCACATGATCCTTCACTGATCACTCTCAGATGAGGATCTGATGATCATTTATGATTATTATCAGTGCTGAAAACAGCATTAATTTATTGTTGCATGCCTAGCTCACCTTTAGCAGCTTCAACAATGACTTTCAGTCCGTTCTGCTCTACCACGATCATCCTAGCATGTTCATGAGCCTGTCCAAAGGGAACACGCACGTCATCGTCAAAGGTCATGACCCTCAGCGCCATACAGGCCTCCCTCACGACCTCGGGAAGTTGAATGTGGCGTGTGATGCTCGCGGTGAGCAGTGGCAGCACGCCTGCCTTCACCAAAGCCTGCCTGTTGTTCTCGTGTTTCAGACTGAAGTGCCGTACGATACGGATGCACAGGCAGGCGAGAGCGGCATCCGTCTGGTGCGCAGTTAAAGCGCCGATCAAAAACTCTCGCCCTTCGACGTCCAGGAGATCCGGCTGGCCGTCTGTTAGCGCCGAGAGGGCGGCGAGAGCGACAGAAAGGGCTTCCTTCTCTTCTCCGGCTCGCCGGCAGCAAGCGAGGATCGTGGGATACGCCTCCTTTTGAGCGGCCAGGTATCGCTGTGCGAAGCCGAGAGAGCACTGCTCCTCAAAGACTCTCAGATCCTCCAGGACTGATGCGGATGACGACTCCACTGCATGTTTGAGAGACTCTAAAGCCTGAGTAGAAACAGAAAACATGCCAGTCTCCGTGGAGGTGAGGTAGTGAGGATAACATGAGCAAAACATTTCGTATGAAAATATACCTGAAGAACCTCGTGAGTTTGACTCTCTGCGCTTTCTTCAGAGCAAACCTTCGGCACCACTTTAACAATGAAGCTGAGGTCCACACCTGCGAGTAATAATCAAAACACTTCATTATAATGCATCAGCATATCACATATCTACAATATAATGTCATAGTGTGAACATCCCAATTTTGTCTAAGTATTATTAGATCACCTTTTTTGTAGTTCACGTAAATTGTCATGCAATGCAAAAACTGAATTTTTTAAAAAGTACAATATTACATGTAGTCTCTCAATGAATATGAGCTTGTTATTGCATAATGATTATAAAATAACTAGGTAAATGTTCAGCATGTCACACTACATGTGGCCTTCAGATGAGCTCAAGAACAGTGCGTAGAGAGCTTCATGGAATGGGTTTCCATGGCCGAGCAGCTCATCCAAGCCTTACATCACCAAGCGCAATGCAAAGCGTGGGATGCAGTGGAGTAAAGCACGCCGCCACTGGACTCTAGAGCAGTGGAGACGTGTTCTCTGGAGTGACCAATCACGCTTCTCTGTCTGACAATCCCATGGATGAGTCTGGGTTTGGCGGTTGCCAGGAGAACGGGACTTGCCTGAGTGCATTGTGCCAAGTGTAAAGTTTGGTGGAGGGGGGATTATGGGGTGGGGTTGTTTTTCAGGGGTTGGGCTTGGCCTCTTAGTCCCAGTGAAACTCTTAATGCTTCAACAAGACATTCATATACACTGTATGTCCACATACATGCATACACCTATTCATATATATGTCCACATGCATGCATACACATAAAGATGATTTTTTTCATTTGTTAAAGTTAGGGCTTGAGCCTCGACTGGAAGTGTTGTATAACTCACCCTGAGATTCAAACTGCTCGATGGCCTCTTTCAAAGCTTCGCTGCCCTCCATGTCAAACTCCTCAATGTTTTCTCTGACCACAGCATCAAAGGTCTCCTGTGTTATCCTGCGTTGCGCCATGACTGCAGATGCTATGAATAAAACATCACAAATGAGCTGCAGTTTCAGTGATGTTTGTCCTTTATAGCCCGGCTGTGACAACCAATGTATTCAAAGGGAAGTGAGTGTTTGTGTCTGGTTATCAGTTAAGGGCGTGAAACTAAGTCAAGATGCACTATTTCAGAAACACCACTGTGTATCATTGTTTTTGTTGTTTTTAGACATGTACTTTGATAATACCATGGTATTCAGTAAAATACCCTCTCGGTAAATAATAAAAACATAGTACATTTGGAAATCATTCAGTACTATGATATTACAATCTGATAACGTCTCTAACGTACCCTTATATCAAGCGTGACTAACACAAAAACATGTTTATTAACGTAAATCGCTCGCTGTGTGTTATAGTACCTGAGAGTGACATTCATTCGTACCCAAAGCGATTGAAAACAAACCTGATAATGATGCCGAAGCTCACCCACACCCAACCTGGACCCTTATGATAAAAGCCTCACTGGAGATGAGAAACAGTAGGCGGTACGCAAACAGAGTAAGCGTAGTACAGCAACCGAACGCAACGGAAGTTAACTGACGCAAACGCTTCGTGAATGACGACAGAGCGCTGCGTTGCGTTCTCTTTAATGTGGCTCGGGTGGGATTTGAGCGCGAAATAGGTTCCGCTTCACATAATACCGACGAATAAAATATTTTTTCATATTTTTAAAGTGTATTCTATATTTTTCCACGAATACATGTTTATTTAAACTATTTAACAGTACTCAAATTTAATTCTAATGGGGCTTCTGGCCACAAATACTCTTCAAAGTTATGTTAACTGTTACACAAGTAAAGCTTTGAATTAATTATAGAAAGTAATGCAATAGAAATAATCAAAATGGGTGATTACACATGGGAGTAAACATCTCCGAGGACCTGACCTGGACTGCTCACATTCAGACACAGGTGAAAAAAGCCAGGCAAAGACTGTACCACCTGCGCCAGCTGAGGAAATTCAGGGTTTCACCAGCTATCCTGAAAACTTTCTATTTAGGGGCGATAGAAAGTGTATTAACTCAGTGCATCACAGCGTGGTATGGGAACAGCACCAGTCATGACCGCAAAGCCCTGCAAAGAGT
>CM031944.1:14200110-14227610 GCA_018749465.1 Paracanthobrama guichenoti
CTGCTGTCTCATCGCAGGAGACGCGTTGTTTTGCTGATGTGTGACGCCAGGAGGAGCTGTGTTCTTCAGCGCCGGTGCGTCATGACGCTCACACGAACGCGCCTGCTGAATATAAGCGCGCGCTGCGGGTGACGCGTCCTTCTCCCCTGCCTGTCCCCACCAGCGGAAGGCAGCGTGCTCTCTGTCCCAATATCAGTGCTGAGCGAATCCACAACCATCTGTCAAAATGGTGCGTATCATACATGTTCTCTGATTAGGTGCCGTTGTGCGAGGAGCGGATTCAAATATTAGAATCGTTATTTTTCTGTTTGACGGTTTTTTTCGGATAGATGTGAGTGAAAAGGCCGGCTAGTTGTTTCTCACAAAACAAAATGGCAGCGGCTGTTTTGCGGCATGACTCATTTTTTTTTAAAGTACTATACGAATTATTTATCGTTGTTTTACAATTGTATCATAAGTAATTTATTAGATTCTCAGCGAAGTGACTCAGACACGGCCTTGTTGTTTAACTTTGAGTCGTTTGGTCCGGTTTTCCCGGTTCTGTCAGGCCGGGCCTGGCTAGCTCGCGATGCCACGTATTGTGGAGAGACTCGAGTGTCTGAGGAAAATATAACCGGAAACCCACCGGCTGGCTTTTTAAATGTACGTCTGTATCCGAATACTTTAGTTCCACTACGAGTTCTTGTGTTTGTGTGGGTCTGTGTGTGGTTTTGGTCCCTTTGCCGGTTGGTTTAACGGTCGGGTGTGTTCAGACTAGCCGCACGCGCACCGGCACACAGCAGTCACGTGATCGAACCAGTGCGTGTCCCGCATGTGCGGCTCATCAGCCGCGGTTACATCACGCACATGGCCGCCTATTGTTTGCTCGATGGCTTCCGGTAGAAAGGGCGCAAGCGACGAATATTGAAGGGGATTCATTTAACCGGTGCCTTATTCGCGTGTTTTAAAAGGCACAATATGTAAGATTTTTGGATTAAAATATCCAAAACCCACTAGAACAGTGTTGTAAACTGTTGACTTGTGTATATGCATTATCTCAGATTGTTTGAATCCGAAAAAATTAGCAATTTTAACCAGGACACGGACCGTGTCCGTCGCATATCAGTGACGTCATTCCATGCGTTACCCTCGATTTGTATAGAAACAATGGAAACACCAAAGACCCCTTGATATATTGTTTTTAGACATGGGAACAATTGTTTGGATGCATTATAAACAGAACTCATTGTACAGTAATACAGCATTTTCTCCGTCATACAATGCGTTTAAATTTAATTGCATGCTGTTTAGCTACACAAGCCATCCAGCTGTGGTGTACAAGTGTCTCTCAGCAGCTAAACACAAATCACTCTTACTGCTAGTTTGTTATACTTTTGCCAGGCTCTGCTCCAAGCGCATGATATTTATACTGAACATGAGACACTTCATATTTGCATTGTGTTATATAGATATAGATGTACGAATGACGTCTCGCGTCCTCTCTTCCAGGTGAACTTCACAGTCGACCAGATCCGTGCCATCATGGACAAGAAGTCCAACATCCGTAACATGTCCGTGATTGCGCACGTGGATCACGGGAAGTCTACGCTGACCGACTCTCTGGTGTCCAAGGCTGGCATCATCGCTTCCGCCCGCGCCGGAGAGACCCGCTTCACTGACACACGCAAAGACGAGCAAGAGCGCTGCATCACCATCAAATCCACGTAAGACGCCTGGAGATATCAGAGAGGTTTACTGTTGCAATCCTGTAAATTAAATGCATAAACATCATGCATGGCTAAACCTGGAAAATCAGGGAATTACTATTACAAGCCTGGAAATAAAATGCAATCAAAAAAAAACCCTCATCCGTGTCATGACTACAAATGAGAAACTGTAGGGTGTGGCTGTGATGTGCGTGAGGTCGAAGTGCATACACCATTTTATTCTAAAGTGGGAGATTAGATATTTTCTGTGGTGCTGATAGTAAAGGCCAACCCTGCACCTGTTATGACCATCATAACCCAACCCAGTTATCCGCTACCTGCTCACTAGAACCGAAGCCAAGCCCGAGTGTCTAATACTGACGTGCACAGAGCTGCTTGTTGAGTTCCCTTCTGTTGTGCCCCTCTTACAGCGCCATCTCCATGTACTACGAGCTGAACGAGAATGACATGGCCTTCATTAAGCAGTGTAAGGATGGGTTTGGTTTCCTCATCAACCTGATCGACTCTCCCGGCCACGTCGACTTCTCCTCGGAGGTCACGGCCGCTCTGCGCGTCACCGATGGAGCTCTGGTTGTGGTGGACTGCGTCTCTGGTAAATCTTCAGTTATAGTTAAGCTATTGAGATGTAGCACGGGATGAATCGCCCGAATCCAGTCATAAGAGTACAATAGAACGGTGAATGTTGTGAAATTGTAAAAGTAGGGATGTAATGATATCAGTGTGGCGTGTTTGTAAATGTAAGTGCAAAGATAATGTGTGTACTGTGTATATTAGAGATGATCGGCTGATTTGATCAATTTACGATCATTGGATATAGCATGAAACGGGCCGATATAACATACCGATGGTTTATTAATGAACTGCGTGCCGGCACTGAGCTGTGTAACGTCTGCTGCATAATCCAAGATTATAATATTCCTGCTGCGCTGCTCTCTGTGACGCTAATCACACAAAACAAATGGCTAAATAACTTTCATGAGGATTCATTTCCATGATGTGAAAAACGCAGACAGAATCCAATCATAAAAGCGGGATTTACTGCATAATTTAATGCATAACGTCACAGAATTTGACAGTTGTGCCTAAATAAAATATAGGACAGTCACTTAAATCAAATAGGTGTGTATGTCTGAATGGCACAGGCGTGTGGCTTCACTTAAAACACACACATTGTCATATCAACGCGCACAAACTCAGTCGTCATGGTAACCGTCAAAATAAGTTTAGTTTAACAAATTGTGACCAGAAATATTGTTTAGCTACGTCTCGCTGCACAACTCTTAACGTATGCATTTAATTTATACAGTGAATATGCAGCGTTATTTAACATTAAGCCTACCTAAAAAGCCCGGTTTGTTACATATGCATCTTGTTCTGTTGTGTTTGTTGCTCTGAATGTTAAATGGATCCAGTCGATGATCGTTAGGAGTTATTTGATAATGTGGCAGTAAACTAGCTAGTAGGCTATAAGTTGATGTATGATTTCTTTTAACTTTTGCTGATTTAAAATGTGATGCATGTCGGAATCGGACATCGGCCCCACAAAATCCTATCGGCGCATCCCCTACTATACATTTAAGAAATGTTATACATGTGTATCTACATTCAAATTTCTTAAATGTGCGTATTCAACTATACACAGGACATGCATGTATTATGCATATACAAACCTATTTTGAATGTGATTTAATCGATTTGACAGCACTAATGTTTTTACTGTATATTCACATAGCAAGCGGTTTTAAAATTGCGACTTTCTCACTATGGTTTGGACTTTTTGAAATCAAATGAACAGCATTTGTGAGAACATGCACTTCTTCGCTTTACGCAACTTTCAAGCGTTAAAAGTTAAGTGCTAAAGCGGTCTATGATGAGAGAGCATGCACCGCTCTGAGCTGAAGAGCAACCAACCGAACACCGTATCTGAGTTGTGATGTAGCTAGGTTGAATCCGATCCGTATTTATTCTGCTTTCCCCCCCTCAGATTGGTGGGGAAAATGCAACTGATTTAATAGGGTCCTAATTATCAGGGTCTTAAGATGGTCGCTGAATCTACAGGATGCTAAGTGTCTGTGTTTTGCTCAGGTGTGTGCGTGCAGACAGAGACGGTGCTGAGACAGGCCATCGCCGAGCGCATTAAGCCCGTGCTGATGATGAATAAGATGGACCGGGCCCTGCTGGAGCTGCAGCTGGAGCCTGAGGAGCTGTTCCAAACCTTCCAGCGCATCGTGGAGAACGTCAACGTGATCATCTCCACCTACGGAGAGGATGAGGGTGGACCCATGGGTAACATCATGGTGAGAACGCGCCCTCGTCTGTAAGGATGTCACAATGCCAAAATTCTAGTATTGTATTGGTACCGACAATACTATTCTCGCTACCACAGCAAAATCTGTTGGAACGAAGTAGTTAAAATAAATTGCATGTCCATTATGATGGTGACAGCATGTAGCCACTTTTATTTTGACGGGTTGCCATGAAGACCTTTTGCGTTTATAATATGCCGATAGGTTTTTCTCAAATGAAACGGTAAAATGCTCATGAAGTGACTCTTGAGATGACGTTCGTAGGGGCGTGACGAGACGCTTGGCCCGCGAGATGAGATTTTTACACCGTATTTGTAAGATCCTCGATGAAATGCATAACTAGAAAAATAGTTATGCATTTAAATAACACTTGTAATGGCGTTTCGGTTCTGCCCTGAGTCGTCACGCGGTGAAAGACTAGCACTGTAAAAACTCAACTGCTTCTCTCCTGAATCAGTTACGCCCTCGTAACTGAACTCCTCTCCACAAATAGATCATAGATATTCGTGCAAACAATAAGTGCAACCATAATCAAAGTGCCCTCTCAATATTCAAAGTGCAAATAGAGACTGGCTTGTAAGCATGGTCCAGAGCTAAGAGATGGTTGCAAATACGCAGCCCAGCCTAAGATGGTGCTCATTGGGAAAACGACAGTGGAGGCGTAATGTAACTGTAGCATATTCTATCCTAACGTCACCCTCACAGTCAGTCGTGGCAATATCACACGTGACCGGCTTTTCACCTCAGCGAGAAATCTCGTCGCACTTTAATCTCGCGGCTCGATCTCATCACACCTCTAGAAGTTTGTGCATTCATGGCTTCATGTAGTGGCCATCACGTGTGTAAGTGACGTCTGCAACATTCATCCACACAGATGCAGGATTAATATTTAAATTTGCGGTTTAATATTCACAGACACTAGGGTGTACATCGCCTACAGGGCTCATAGTAAACTGACGCGACTGAAAGCGCCTGCCGAAGTGGCTACCGAAGTACCGTTACTTGTGACATCCCTACTCTTTTCCGTAACACATAAAATTGGTAAAGTGCTAAAATGGTCTATGATGAGAAATCATGCACCACTCTGATGAGCTGAAGGAAAAAACAACCAAAATGTATCTGAGACCTGCACTTGATCCTTTAGTGGTTATTAGTCCTAATGGTGAATTATGTTAAGAGCCGTGATGTAGTTGGGTTGATTTCTGATGCATATTTATTCTGCGTTCTCTCAGATTGATCCAGTGATCGGTACTGTGGGTTTTGGCTCCGGTCTGCACGGCTGGGCCTTCACTCTGAAACAGTTCGCTGAGATGTATGTGGCTAAGTTTGCTGCTAAGGGTGAAGCCCAACTGAGCCCAGCTGATCGCTGTAAGAAAGTGGAGGACATGATGAAGAAACTCTGGGGTGACAGGTGAGACTCTCAGCGGTTTAAAACTGTTATTTATGGTTCATTTTATTCAATTGAATCATGTTCTGATGATCAGCAATGCTGCTCATTTGATTTAACAAGTCAAACAATATTGCAAAAACAGTTTACTATGTGAATATATAGTAAACTGTAATTTATTCCTGTGATCAAAGCTGAATGTTCAGCATCATTACTCCAGTCTTCAGTGTCACATGATCCTTCAGATCAGGTTTGTCTAATATGCTGCTTTGCTGCTCAAGAAATGATTATCAATATTCATATTTTTTCGGGAAAGTGATTTTTATTCAGTATTTGACTAGACTGTTCAAAACAACATTTTAAATAAAGTAAAAAAATCTTGTGACATTTTTATAAATGTCTTGACTGTCACTTGACTTGAAAAATGTGAACTTCGAAATTACCCGTGCTTCTTAAATTCTTGCATGTTACTCATTCTCGGCTACTCTTCCAGGTACTTTGACCCAGCCACTGGTAAATTCAGCAAGTCCGCCACCAGCCCTGATGGAAAGAAACTGCCCCGCACCTTCGCCCAGCTCATCCTGGACCCCATCTTCAAGGTATGAGTCAGTTTGCCAACCGAAGCCTCGTCTGTTTTCGATTTGCACAAGGTCGTCATACCTCACTTGCTCAATCTCCAGGTGTTCGATGCCATCATGAACTTCAAGAAGGAGGAAACCGCCAAGCTGATTGAGAAGCTGGACATCAAGCTGGACTCTGAGGACAAGGACAAAGAAGGCAAGCCCCTGCTGAAGGCCGTGATGCGCCGCTGGCTTCCCGCTGGAGAGGCTCTGCTTCAGATGATCACCATCCACCTGCCGTCTCCCGTCACGGCCCAGAAGTACCGCTGCGAGCTGCTTTATGAAGGACCTGGAGATGATGAAGCTGCCATGGGTACGACCGTATTTTACTTTTACAGTAGATTTATGCATCAAGTATTCTGGGCATGTGCCTATTATTGCATGTCTGGGAGAAATGGTTATATAACTGATAGTAAAACACTAAGACAACTATTGTTGGAAATGTATTACCAATTGAATCCTATTAAAGGCATTTGGATCATCAATGTCAAACTCTTTAACTCCACCTCTATCGTGAATTAAGCGCTGCACGCAGTTTGCAATGCAATGGTCAAAAAAAAACAAGTGGTTTGAATGCATGTTTGCCCTTCCAATCAAATATCGTGCTGCAAACATTAATAACAGCTTAAACTTCTCAATGCTTGCAAATAACATGATATAAGAGATGATCAGGATTGTGTGCATTTAAGCAATTTGAATGCAACTGACATGAAGTGGGGTGTTTTGCTTCCACATTGTGCTTATTGGACGAGCTCTTACATGTCTGGTTTTGTCTTCACAGGTATTAAGAACTGCGACCCGAAGGCTCCCCTTATGATGTACATCTCCAAAATGGTGCCAACCACCGATAAGGGCCGTTTCTATGCTTTCGGCCGTGTGTTCTCTGGCGTCGTGTCCACTGGACTGAAAGTGAGAATCATGGGACCAAACTTCACCCCTGGGAAAAAGGAGGATCTTTACCTGAAGCCCATCCAGAGGTCAGCGGCGCTCCAGACACACTAACACTAGTGATGCACTGAAATATTATTTATATTTTGTCTCCTGAAACCGTGCGTGTACATGCATATCAATAGTAAACTTGTTATAAATGATTTAATCCTGAAAATAAGTTGGTATGGTTAATGTCCATAAACGTTTGCTAACGGTCCTGTTGATGTCGTGGCTGGTCAATGAGGAGAAACCATGCACCACTCTGATGAAGTGATCGATAACTCTTTTCCCAAGTATCTGAGACCTCCACAGACAGGAACACATTCATATCTATAATGTTGTGTGTCATGGTAACTGTAAATAAACATGATTCTCTCTGAAATGCGCAACTCTTTTCTGACCCTGATTGTCAATTCCAGGACCATTTTGATGATGGGTCGTTACGTTGAGCCCATCGAAGACGTGCCGTGCGGTAACATCGTGGGTCTGGTTGGCGTGGACCAGTTTTTGGTGAAGACCGGGACCATCACGACCTTCGAGCAGGCCCACAACATGCGCGTGATGAAGTTCAGCGTCAGCCCTGTGGTCAGAGTGGCGGTGGAGGCCAAGAATCCTGCCGACCTGCCCAAACTAGTGGAGGGACTCAAACGCCTGGCCAAGTCCGACCCTATGGTGCAGTGCATCATTGAGGAGTCTGGAGAGCACATCATCGCCGGTGCCGGAGAACTTCACCTGGAAATCTGCCTTAAAGATCTGGAGGAGGACCACGCTTGCATTCCACTAAAGGTTTGTGCTTGACCTGCGTCTTTAAAATGCCCACATTATGCTTTAAGCATGCAAACGATACAAAGGATGGCTTCGTGTGGACTGGGCCTTAGATGTTCAATTAAAATGAATAAGTCATTAAAATTGAATCCAGAAAACATAACAGTTTGATTAAAATTATGTAATTTGTTAAACTTTTAATAATTAATTTGTACAGGTTTCATGACTTCAACTAATTAGACTTGCTTTTTGATCACTAATATTTAATAACCATTAAAATCGTCCAAAAATGTAAGTTTAAATTGTGTGGTTGCACACCCCAAAAATAAACCCTTGTTATAGGCACTCTAACTTAGTCCTGTGTGAAGTCTTGTTTTGTAAGAGATCCAGAAAACCTTAGAAATCTGTATTCAAGTTAGTCTCCAAGTTTAACTTTATACAGTGTTTATTGAATTGTTTGTTTTGAATCTGCATCTGCTGTTATTGCATGGCAAAGCAATCAGCCTGTGAATCTGATACGGCAGTAAACTCATCCCTAACCCGTCGATCTGCTTCTCCAACAGAAATCAGACCCCGTTGTGTCATACAGGGAGACTGTCAGTGCCGAATCAGACCAGATGTGTTTGTCCAAGTCCCCCAACAAGCACAACCGTCTGTACATGAAGGCCAGACCGTTCCCCGACGGCCTCGCCGAAGACATCGACAAGGGCGACGTGACGTCCCGACAGGAGCTCAAGGCCCGTGCCCGTTACCTGGCCGAAAAATACGAGTGGGAGGTCACAGAGGCCCGTAAGATCTGGTGCTTCGGACCTGACGGAACCGGACCCAATCTCCTGATGGACGTGACCAAGGGAGTGCAGTACCTGAACGAGATCAAGGACAGCGTCGTGGCTGGGTTCCAGTGGGCCACTAAAGAGGTGAGACGTTCAGAATGGCATGAGCTTCGTCCTGTTGATGTCCTGGCTGGTCAATGAGGAGAAACCATGCACCACTCTGATAAACTGATCGATAACCCTTTCCCAAGTATCTGAGACCTCCACAGACATGAGCGCGTTCATATCTATATTGTTGAGTCTGAAAATTCAGGGATGCGATCTTCACGAGTCCCTTTTTAAATGTTCAAAAGTCATGCATTTAATGCATTCACTGCTAAAAATCACATCACCCCTGATAAGTTTGCATCTCTGAATTATTTTAAATTTGATTTTTTATTTTTTTTTTTATATATAAAGACGTCGTGTGTGCCAAGCTCATGGTCTCGTTTCTGTCCTCAGGGTGTGCTGTGTGAGGAGAACATGCGTGCCGTCCGCTTTGACGTCCATGACGTGACCCTCCACACGGACGCCATCCATCGCGGCGGTGGCCAGATCATTCCCACGGCCCGCAGAGTTCTGTACGCCTGCCAGCTCACAGCCGAGCCCAGGCTCATGGAGCCCGTCTACCTGGTGGAGATTCAGGTGAGGGGCCAAATCCTTCACATCAGCCTCATCCGCTCGAGATGATGATTAGACGGAGCGTTTCTCACCCACGTCTCTGTCTCTCACAGTGCCCAGAGCAGGTGGTCGGCGGCATCTACGGCGTGTTGAACAGAAAACGAGGACACGTGTTCGAGGAGTCTCAGGTCATGGGAACGCCCATGTTTGTCGTTAAGGCCTTCCTGCCCGTCAACGAGTCTTTCGGTGAGTCACCGCTCCGGTTCCACTTCTGTTGCTTCACTGCATCTAATGACTTTATCAGACGTGAGCATTAAGTAGATTTGCCAAAGAAGTTTCTTGACTGCCATTTTATGACAACTATTTAACGACTCAGTCACATTTAATTTTAAAGCAGCTTCACGTTAATAAACCATAAATTCAGCTTGATTTGTAATTATTGCACTCTATTAAATAAAATTTGAATGAATTGAGTCTGGTTGAGTAAATGATTCAATGAATCAAAGACTTGTTTCATTACTGGATGAGTCAGTGGCTGACTCATGAACTCATCACCCCCTATACCCTGTAATAGGCCATTATTTGTAGTGGTGTCGAAACCATAGTGGACATTATCAAGTGCACTCATTCAATCCCACATTACACCGCAGTAGCGAGTGTACAGCTGATGTACACAGTGGCTGTCCGACTTCACACTCGTTTTCATTCATTCCTTCAAGTGAACTATATAAGTGGATAACGTAAGGGATGGTGAATGAGGGTTTAGGGGGCGATTTCGGATTCAGCCAGTGTTTTTGAATGAATCATTCACTCGAGGTTCATAAAGACTTCACTTGTTTCATGAATGATTCAATGACTGATTCATCCAGAGATTCGTTCAAAAACAGCGTGCGTCTCAATCAGCTCCCTAGTTCAGTAGTCAGGGAACGAGTCAATGGGCTGACTCCCTGATCAGTGTCCTGACTACTGAACTAGGGAGCTGATTGAGACGCACCCTGATTCCAGTAATGAGTCTTTGAGTCATTTGAATCGTTCATTCAAACTACTTGCACTGAAGCAGAAATGCTTAAACCAGTATTCAATTTAAGTAGTTCAGCTTAAGCATCATATCCCTTTGGGAGCATTAGGAACGAGAGTGTGTGCTTGTCTAAAGCGGCCCTGGAACTGAATGCACTGCATGCAAAATGTCATACAGGGAAAATATTCTGGCTGAGTCTGCAGTCTGGATGGAAAGCGATGAGGAAGCAGGACTGAATGCAGAAACGCACAAAAGATAAAGTGGCAAACACGTCTTTCTATTGTGTCGTTTCCTGCCGTTGCATACAACAAACATGCAATGCTAGCAGTGCAGACTGATTCAGAAATCAATCTTGGACAGAAAAAGGACCAATAAGTTTTAAAATCTGCCTCAAATTCACAAATTATAATGGTATGAATCAGTTCTCGACTCACTGAATCGGTATAATTACTGGCTGGTGGTTCAGAAGCCAAATGTGGAGTTGGACTATAAAACATCAAGTAAATCTCAATGTTCATCTTTACGTTTTTAAAGGTTAAGATCACTCGTTTCAAACCTCAGTTATTGATTTGAATCAAATGACTCACTGACTGTCATTCAGAGTGGTTAAGGGTTTAAATGGGTAATTACTGGCTTGCTAATATTCAAAACCATATAATGGCTTTAGTTGCTGTGACAATTAAAGGACTTGATTGTAAAGATTACGTCATTGCGACAAGCAGCTTAATCCCGAATGATTCAATGACAAATCGATTTGTTTAAACGCGGATTCATCCAGTAATGAAACAAGTGAAGTCTTCAGTGAGTGTTTTTGAACCAATCTCTTGAAGGAATGATTCAGTGACTCAAAGACTTCACTTGTTTCATTACTGGATGAGTCTTCCAGTACACACGTCTTTGCCAATGTGAGAAACGCTCACCCTGTTAATGTTCTGTGTGTGCAGGTTTCACAGCTGACCTTCGCTCCAACACCGGCGGTCAGGCCTTCCCTCAGTGCGTGTTCGACCACTGGCAGATCCTGCCTGGAGACCCCAAAGACGGCACATCCAAGCCCTTCCAGATCGTCTGCGACACACGTAAACGCAAGGGCCTGAAAGAGGGCATCCCGGCACTCGACAACTTCCTGGACAAGTTATAAATGGCTGACCGACATGTCTCCACCTGTAGCCCAACCTCTGCGCTTTACTCTCATTCCCGTTTCATTCCTTCCCTCCTGCACTCGCTTCCTTCCCTCAGAGTACACGAGGGACTGGACTGTACAGGGCACAAACACCACATCTCACATGCAGACAGGAACGTCAAGTGGATTATGTAAATCTAAATAAAGAACATAAAAATGGAAAATTACTCCAGTGTGTGGCGCTTCATTGCTGCTCAGTCCAGATGTTATGTCGTGTTCATGGGCTTTAGGGCCGTTTTGGTGCTGCAATTTAGCCTTTTCTAGTCACTATTGGGGTGTAATGGTACACAACTGACGGTTTGGCACAGCAGGGGGGTTTTTTTTTAAAAGCGTAAACTATAGGGAGCGCTTACTTTAAACATTACTATAATAAAGCTTAACAATAGAGCCCAAACTATTAGCCTAAATTCATTGCTATTTATTTTTAGATCTAATACATTGTGCAAACATGTAAACCACGTAAGGAAGTTTTTGCTTTTAACTTATTCTAATTATAAAATGTACTTGTTGAAATGTATACACTGTGGCGGTCATCTTCATGACCGATTTAAACACTAATGACTATATAGGCTAATATGAACATAAGGCTAATATAATTAACATTTCATAATATAATGAATATATAGGTTAATATGAATGTCATGTAGGCTAATAGAATGAAAATAGTGGCTATATAGGTTAATATGAATATATAGATCATATATTGCTAATATGAATATATATAGGCTAATATGACTAGGCTAATATGAACATAGGCTAATGACTAGGTTAATATAGCTCATATATAGGCTAAGATAATGAACATATAGGCTACTATAATGAACATATAGGCTAATTTAATGACTAGGCTAATATAGTGACTAGGCTAATATAATGAATATATAATATGCTATATATGACTAACATGTAGGTTAATATGAACATATAGGCTAATATAATGAATATATAGGCTAATATAATGAATATAGTGGCTATATAGGTTAATATGAATATATAGATCATAATATAATATGAACATATAGTGACTATTAAGCTATATATAGGCTAAGATAATGAATATAGGCTAGATAATATATATAGGCTAATATAATGAATATATATATATAGGTTAATATGAATATATAGATCATATATTGGCTAATATGAATATATAGATAATATAATGACTATAGGCTAAGATAATGAACATAAGCTAATGACTAGGTTAATATAGCTCATATAGGCTAATATAGTGACTATATAGGCTAATATAGGTCATATTTAGGCTAATATAATGCACATATAGGCTACTATAGGTCATATATAGGCTAATATAGTGACTATATAGGCTACTATAGGTCATATATAGGCTAATATAGTGACTATATAGGCTACTATAGGTCATGTATAGGCTACTATAGGTCATATATAGGCTAATATAGTGACTATATAGGCTACTATAGGTCATATATAGGCTAATATAGTGACTATAGGCTTCTATAGGTCATGTATAGGCTACTATAGGTCATATATAGGCTAATATAGTGACTATATAGGCTACTATAGGTATATATAGGCTAATATAGTGACTATATAGGCTACTATAGGTCATACACTCACCTAAAGGATTATTAGGAACACCTGTTCAATTTCTCATGAATGCAATTATCTAATCAACCAATCACATGGCAGTTGCTTCAATGCATTTAGGGGTGTGGTCCTGGTCAAGACAATCTCCTGAACTCCAAACTGAATGTCAGAATGGGAAAGAAAGGTGATTTAAGCAATTTTGAGCGTGGCATGGTTGTTGGTGCTAGACGGGCCGGTCTGAGTATTTCACAATCTGCTCAGTTACTGGGATTTTCACACACAACCATTTCTAGGGTTTACAAAGAATGGTGTGAAAAGGGAAAAACATCCAGTATCACGGCAGTCCTGTGGGCGAAAATGCCTTGTTGATGCTAGAGGTCAGAGGAGAATGGGCCGACTGATTCAAGCTGATAGAAGAGCAACTTTGACTGAAATAACCACTTGTTACAACCGAGGTATGCAGCAAAGCATTTGTGAAGCCACAACACGCACAACCTTGAGGCAGATGGCAAATGTATCCTCAACACACCTTCAGATGTTCATTCATGTTTATTCTTTGACTATGACGATCATTAAAGAGCGGCACATTAAAGAGCGGCAAAACGGCATTTATCGTTTGAGTTTGGTGATAAAATGGACTGAATGCTTCATATGTTCGTGTGGGAACTCAGATTGAAGTGTGTTTTCTGCATGTTAAAGATTGCGTTCGGTACTGTTTGGTACACGTGCACCGCACCGGAAGTCCTGTACTGAAACGGTTTGGTATGAATACGTGTACCGTTACACCCCTAGTCGCTATTAATCTAACGTCCTTTAAAAGGTTTAAATGTGCATTTATGAGCTGGGTTCATAATTAGACAAGAATTGTTAAAATGGCTGATTTTTAAAGACAAGGAATAATTATAACCATTCATAGATCACGTTCAGAATTTTTTTTTTTTTCCGCTTTATAATGAAGGCATGTTTCACAAATGTATTGCATCAACCATTTTCATTGCTAGAAATAGCAATAACTTAAAATATTTAAACTAATATTATCTCGATAATAAAATAGCTCACTCACTGATTTTCCTGTAAAGCTGCTTTGAAGCACTTTTATTTAATCGAGCTATATATAAATAAACATGACAGAGACTGACCCGAAGCTGGCCTATATTAATGCTGAAATATTCCATTTATTTAACTTACTATACACAAATGATTAGAATATAAAACTAGAATCTTCCTTTATTTTGTATATTCATACGCAGGAATTGCTCGACTGATGGGTCCCGTTTGTCAACATTAAATCCTAAAAACAAGTAGACAAAAACTTTGAAATGTAAAGAATGATTAAACTTTATTGGACATGAGCAGTCAAACAAAGACCCAATATAACCGAAACATCAGCGTGTGTTTGATCTGAAGTTCGTCCTGTAAATAAATACTGTGTTCCTGATGGAGTTTCACCCTCTAGTTCAATAAGTGCTGAACGGATCTAAGGAAACCTTGGCACAAACAGAAGAAATCACACAGCGAGACCAAAGCCAAACTACTCCAACATTGATATCACTATCTTTATTCAAATAATAAATCTAAAAGACCATTCCAGTCCAAACTCAAATGTCAAAATATGTACAGTACTGCTTCTGTAGGGCAGCCGATCATTAGTTGCATACACATCAAAAGTCGTGTTTTTCCATATAATGGAGTTAAATGTAAAGCTCTAAACATTATGAGGTGCTTTTTTTGGCAAGGCTTTTAATTGCAAAATCCGATACACAAAAATAAAGATACATTTGTTACATCCCAGTCAGTCACGTGCTGTTAACAGTCAGTGTAAATATGAGCTGGTTATTAAACACAAGCGCTCATCCTGTAACAGTTATTTGCTGTCAGTGTTACGGTCAAGTGCAATATTATGTGCTGGTCCGCGTCTAAGCCAGCGGCGACTACGTGTAGAAGATGACTTCTGGGATCTGGCCGTCCTCCACGGACGTGCCGTTGTTGTTGCCCGCGGCGTAGCAGAACGTGAAGCAGGTTTTGGTGCCGGTGCCGGACGACTCGTGCGTGACCTTCCTCATGCCTTTAGTGCCGTAGTGTGAGTCTGGACCCTGAGAGAGAGGAAGGAGAGAGGAGAGAGAGAGAGGAACATTATCAAGCTGACTATCAAGTCATTATTCAATAAATGTACATGTTTCAGATCTCCTACAACAGGTTTACAAGCATCCAAGATCAAAAACACTGTAATTCTCTCATAATATCCACTGCAGCATCAGCTCTTTTCTCTCAGTGTCTGAAACGGTTCATTTGAAGATTCAGTCTCTCTAAACTCAGCCAACCAATCAAATAAATCAACCAGCCAACCGACCGACCAACCAATCAAATAAAAATCAACCAGCCAACCAATCAACCAGCCGACCAACCAGATAACCAGCCAGCCGACCAATCAAATAAATCAACCAAATAAAATAAAATCAACCAGCCAACCGACCGACCAACCAATCAACCAGCCAACCAAATCAACCAGCCGACCAACCAGATAACCAGCCAGCCGACCAATCAACCAACCAAATAAATCAACCAAATAAAATAAAACCAACCAACCAGCCGACCAACCAAACAAATCAACCAACCAACCAAATAAAATCAACCAACTAACCGACCAACCAAATAAAATCAACCAACCAGCCGACCAACCAACCAAATAAAATTAACCAACCAGCCGACCAATCAACCAAATCAAATAAATCAACCAAATAAAATAAAATCAACCAAATAAAATAAAATCAACCAGCTAACCGACCAACCAAATAAAATCAACCAACCAGCCAACCAATCAACCAATCAAATAAATCAACCAACCAGCCGACCAATCAACCAATCAAATAAATCAACCAACCAGCCGACCAATCAACCAATCAAATAAATCAACCAACCAGCCGACCAATCAAATAAATCAACCAACCAACCGACCAATCAAATAAATCAACCAACCACCCAATCAACCAATCAACCAATCAAATAAATCAACCAACCAGCCGACCAATCAACCAATCAAATAAATCAACCAACCAGCCGACCAATCAAATAAATCAACCAACCAGCCGACCAACCAACCAAATCAACCAACCAACCAAATAAAATCAACCAACTAGCCGACCAACCAAATAAAATCAACCAACCAGCCGACCAATCAACCAATCAAATAAATCAACCAAATAAAATAAAAATCAACCAACTAACCGACCAACCAAATAAAATCAACCAACCAGCCGACCAACCAACCAAATAAAATTAACCAACCAGCCGACCAACCAACCAAATAAAATTAACCAACCAGCCGACCAATCAACCAAATCAAATAAATCAACCAAATAAAATAAAATCAACCAACCAACCAACCAAATAAAATCAACCAACTAGCCGACCAACCAAATAAAATCAACCAACTAGCCGACCAACCAAATAAAATCAACCAACCAGCCGACCAATCAACCAATCAAATAAATCAACCAAATAAAATAAAAATCAACCAACTAACCGACCAACCAAATAAAATCAACCAACCAGCCGACCAACCAACCAAATAAAATGAACCAACCAGCCGACCAACCAACCAAATAAAATTAACCAACCAGCCGACCAATCAACCAATCAAATAAATCAACCAAATAAAATAAAATCAACCAACCAGCCGACCAACCAACCAAATCAACCAACCAACCAAATAAAATCAACCAACTAGCCGACCAACCAAATAAAATCAACGAACCAGCCGACCAATCAACCAATCAAATAAATCAACCAAATAAAATCAACCAAATAAAATCAACCAACCAGCCGACCAATTAACCAATCAAATAAATCAACCAAATAAAATAAAATCAACCAACCAGCCGACCAATCAACCAAATAAAATAAAATCAACCAAATAAAATAAAATCAACCAGCTAACCGACCAACCAGCCGACCAACCAAATAAAATCAACGAACCAGCCGACCAATCAACCAAACAAATAAATCAACCAAATAAAATCAACCAAATAAAATAAAATCAACCAGCTAACCGACCAACCAAATAAAATCAACCAACCAGCCGACCAATTAACCAATCAAATAAATCAACCAAATAAAATAAAATCAACCAACCAGCCGACCAACCAACCAAATCAACCAACCAACCAAATAAAATCAACCAACTAGCCGACCAACCAAATAAAATCAACGAACCAGCCGACCAATCAACCAATCAAATAAATCAACCAAATAAAATAAAATCAACCAAATAAAATAAAATCAACCAAATAAAATAAAATCAACCAAATAAAATAAAATCAACCAGCTAACCGACCAACCAAATAAAAACAACCAACCAGCCGACCAATCAACCAATCAAATAAATCAACCAACCAGTTGACCAACCAAATAAAATCAACCAACCAGCCGACCAATCAACCAACCAAATAAAATCAACCAACCAGCCGACCAATCAACCAATCAAATAAATCAACCAACCAGCCGACCAATCAAATAAATCAACCAACCAGCCGACCAATCAAATAAATCAACCAACCAGCCAACCAATCAAATAAATCAACCAACCAGTTGACCAATCAACCAATCAAATAAATCAACCAAATAAAATAAAATCAACCAAATAAATAAAATCAACCAAATAAATAAAATCAACCAACTAACCGACCAACCAAATAAAATCAACCAACCAGTTGACCAATCAACCAAATCAACCAACCAGCTGACCAATCAACCAAATAAAATAAAATCAACCAACCAACCAAAACAACCAACCAACCAAATAAAATCAACCAACCAGCCGACCAACCAAACCACCAAATAAAATCAACCAACCAGCCAACCAACCAAACAACCAAATAAAATCAACCAACTAACCGACCAACCAAATAAAATCAATCAACCAGCCGACCAAATCAACCAATCAAATAAATCAACCAAATAAAATAAAATCAACCAAATAAAATAAAATCAACCAAATAAATAAAATCAACCAACTAACCGACCAACCAAATAAAATCAACCAACCAGCCGACCAATCAACCAATCAAATAAATCAACCAACCAGTCGACCAATCAACCAATCAAATAAATCAACCAACCAGTTGACCAATCAAATAAATCAACCAAATAAAATAAAAATCAACCAACTAACCGACCAACCAAATAAAATCAACCAACCAGCCGACCAATCAACCAATCAAATAAATCAACCAACCAGTTGACCAATCAACCAATCAAATAAAATCAACCAAATAAAATAAAATCAACCAAATAAATAATCAACCAACTAACCGACCAACCAAATAAAATCAACCAACCAGCCGACCAACCAAACAACCAAATAAAATCAACCAACCAGCCAACCAACCAAAATCAACCAACCAGCCGACCAACCAAACAACCAAATAAAATCAATCAACCAGCCGACCAACCAAACAACCAAATAAAATCAACCAACCAGCTGACCAATCAACCAAAACAACCAACCAAATAAAATCAACCAACCAGCCAACCAATCAACCAATCAAATAAATCAACCAACCAGTTGACCAACCAAATAAAATCAACCAACCAGCCGACCAATCAACCAATCAAATAAATCAACCAACCAGTTGACCAATCAACCAATCAAATAAATCAACCAACCAGCCGACCAATCAAATAAATCAACCAACCAGTTGACCAATCAACCACTCAAATAAATCAACCAAATAAAATAAAATCAACCAAATAAATAAAATCAACCAACTAACCGACCAACCAAATAAAATCAACCAACCAGCCGACCAATCAAATAAATCAACCAACCAGTTGACCAATCAACCAATCAAATAAAATCAACCAAATAAAATAAAATCAACCAAATAAATAATCAACCAACTAACCGACCAACCAAATAAAATCAACCAACCAGCCGACCAAATCAACCAATCAAATAAATCAACCAAATAAAATAAAATCAACCAACTAGCCGACCAACCAACCAACCAAATAAAAATCAACCAACCAACCGACCAACCAACCAAAACAACCAACCAAATAAAAATCAACCAACCAGACGACCAATCAACCAATCAAATAAATCAACCAACCAGCCGACCAATCAACCAACCAACCAGTTGACCAATCAACCAAATCAACCAACCAGCTGACCAATCAACCAATCAAATAAATCAACCAAATAAAATAAAATCAACCAACCAAACAAAACAACCAACCAACCAAATAAAATCATCCAACTAGTTGACCAATCAACCAACCAGTTGACCAATCAACCAACCAGTTGACCAATCAACCAACCAGTTGACCAATCAACCAATCAAATAAATCAACCAACCAGTTGACCAATCAACCAAATCAACCAACCAGCTGACCAATCAACCAAATAAAATAAAATCAACCAACCAACCAAATAAAATCAACCAACCAGCCGACCAACCAAACCACCAAATAAAATCAACCAACCAGCCAACCAACCAAACAACCAAATAAAATCAACCAACCAGCCGACCAACCAAACAAAGAAATAAAATCAATCAACCAGCCGACCAACCAAACAACCAAATAAAATCAACCAACCAGCTGACCAATCAACCAAAACAACCAACCAAATAAAATCAACCAACCAGCCAACCAATCAACCAATCAAATAAATCAACCAACCAGTTGACCAACCAAATAAAATCAACCAACCAACCAATCAAATAAATCAACCAACCAGTTGACCAATCAACCAATCAAATAAATCAACCAACCAGTTGACCAATCAACCAATCAAATAAATCAACCAACCAGCCGACCAATCAAATAAATCAACCAACCAGTTGACCAATCAACCACTCAAATAAATCAACCAAATAAAATAAAATCAACCAAATAAATAAAATCAACCAACTAACCGACCAACCAAATAAAATCAACCAACCAACCGACCAATCAACCAATCAAATAAATCAACCAACCAGTTGACCAATCAACCAATCAAATAAATCAACCAAATAAAATAAAATCAACCAAATAAAATAAAATCAACCAAATAAAATAAAATCAACCAAATAAAATAAAATCAACCAAATAAATAAAATCAACCAACTAACCGACCAACCAAATAAAATCAATCAATCAACCAACCAATCAACCAATCAAATAAATCAACCAAATAAAATAAAATCAACCAAATAAAATAAAATCAACCAAATAAATAAAATCAACCAACTAACCACCAACCAAATCAACCAACCAGCCAACCAATCAACCAATCAAATAAATCAACCAAATAAAATAAAATCAACCAAATAAAATAAAATCAACCAAATAAATAAAATCAACCAACTAACCGACCAACCAAATAAAAATCAACCAACCAACCAATCAAATAAATCAACCAACCAGTTGACCAACCAAATAAAATCAACCAACCAGCCGACCAATCAACCAATCAAATAAATCAACCAACCAGTTGACCAATCAACCAATCAAATAAATCAACCAACCAGCCGACCAATCAAATAAATCAACCAACCAGTTGACCAATCAACCAATCAAATAAATCAACCAACCAGTTGACCAATCAAATAAATCAACCCAACCAACCGACCAATCAAATAAATCAACCAACCAGTTGACCAATCAACCACTCAAATAAATCAACCAAATAAAAAAATAAAATCAACCAAATAAATAAAATCAACCAACTAACCGACCAACCAAAATAAAATCAACCAACCAGCCGACCAATCAACCAATCAAATAAATCAACCAACCAGTTGACCAATCAACCAATCAAATAAATCAACCAAATAAAATAAAATCAACCAAATAAAATAAAATCAACCAAATAAAATAAAATCAACCAAATAAAATAAAAATCAACCAAATAAATAAAATCAACCAACTAACCGACGACCAACCAAATAAAATCAATCAACCAGCCGACCAATCAACCAATCAAATAAATCAACCAAATAAAATAAAATCAACCAAATAAAATAAAATCAACCAAATAAATAAAATCAACCAACTAACCGACCAACCAAATAAAATCAACCAACCAGCCAACCAATCAACCAATCAAATAAATCAACCAAATAAAATAAAATCAACCAAATAAAATAAAATCAACCAAATAAATAAAATCAACCAACTAACCGACCAACCAAATAAAAATCAACCAACCAACCAATCAAATAAATCAACCAACCAGTTGACCAACCAAATAAAATCAACCAACCAGCCGACCAATCAACCAATCAAATAAATCAACCAACCAGTTGACCAATCAACCAATCAAATAAATCAACCAACCAGCCGACCAATCAAATAAATCAACCAACCAGTTGACCAATCAACCACTCAAATAAATCAACCAAATAAAATAAAAATCAACCAAATAAATAATCAACCAACTAACCGACCAACCAAATAAAATCAACCAACCAGCCGACCAATCAAATAAATCAACCAAATAAAATAAAATCAACCAAATAAATAATCAACCAACTAACCGACCAACCAAATAAAATCAACCAACTAGCCGACCAACCAACCAACCAAATAAAAATCAACCAACCAACCGACCAACCAACCAAAACAACCAACCAAATAAAAATCAACCAACCAGACGACCAATCAACCAATCAAATAAATCAACCAACCAGTTGACCAATCAACCAATCAAATAAATCAACCAACCAGCCGACCAACCAAGTAACATCAACCAACCAATCAAATAAATCGACCAATCAACCAACCAACCAGTTGACCAATCAACCAAATCAACCAACCAGCTGACCAATCAACCAATCAAATAAATCAACCAACCAGCCAACCAACCAAACAACCAAATAAAATCAACCAACCAGCCGACCAACCAAACAACCAAATAAAATCAACCAACCAGCTGACCAATCAACCAAAACAACCAACCAAATAAAATCAACCAACCAGCCGACCAATCAACCAATCAAATAAATCAACCAACCAGTTGACCAATCAACCAATCAAATAAATCAACCAACCAGTTGACCAATCAACCACTCAAATAAATCAACCAAATAAAATAAAATCAACCAAATAAATAAAATCAACCAACTAACCGACCAACCAAATAAAATCAACCAACCAGCCGACCAATCAACCAATCAACCAACCAGTTGACCAATCAACCAATCAAATAAATCAACCAAATAAAATAAAATCAACCAAATAAAATAAAATCAACCAAATAAAATAAAATCAACCAAATAAAATAAAAATCAACCAAATAAATAAAATCAACCAACTAACCGACCAACCAAATAAAATCAATCAACCAGCCGACCAATCAACCAATCAAATAAATCAACCAAATAAAATAAAATCAACCAAATAAATAAAATCAACCAACTAACCGACCAACCAAATAAAATCAACCAACCAGCCAACCAATCAACCAATCAAATAAATCAACCAAATAAAATAAAATCAACCAAATAAAATAAAATCAACCAAATAAATAAAATCAACCAACTAACCGACCAACCAAATAAAAATCAACCAACCAACCAATCAAATAAATCAACCAACCAGTTGACCAACCAAATAAAATCAACCAACCAGCCGACCAATCAACCAATCAAATAAATCAACCAACCAGTTGACCAATCAACCAATCAAATAAATCAACCAACCAGTTGACCAATCAACCAATCAAATAAATCAACCAACCAACCCGACCAATCAAATAAATCAACCAACCAGTTGACCAATCAACCACTCAAATAAATCAACCAAATAAATAAAATCAACCAACTAACCGACCAACCAAATAAAATCAACCAACCAGCCGACCAATCAAATAAATCAACCAAATAAATAATCAACCAACTAGCCGACCAACCAACCAACCAAATAAAAATCAACCAACCAACCGACCAACCAACCAAAACAACCAACCAAATAAAAATCAACCAACCAGACGACCAATCAACCAATCAAATAAATCAACCAACCAGTTGACCAATCAACCAATCAAATAAATCAACCAACCAGCCGACCAACCAAGTAACATCAACCAACCAATCAACCAACCAACCAGTTGACCAATCAACCAAATCAACCAACCAGCTGACCAATCAACCAATCAAATAAATCAACCAAATAAAATAAAATCAACCAACCAAACAAAACAACCAACCAACCAAATAAAATCATCCAACTAGCCGACCAATCAACCAACCAGTTGACCAATCAACCAATCAAATAAATCAACCAACCAGTTGACCAATCAACCAAATCAACCAACCAGCTGACCAATCAACCAAATAAAAATCAACCAACTAGCCGACCAACCAAACAACCAAATAAAATCAACCAACCAGCCGACCAACCAAACAACCAAATAAAATCAACCAACCAGCCGACCAACCAAACAACCAAATAAAATCAACCAACCAGCCAACCAACCAAAATCAACCAACCAGCCGACCAACCAAACAACCAAATAAAATCAATCAACCAGCCGACCAACCAAACAACCAAATAAAAATCAACCAACCAGCTGACCAATCAACCAATCAAATAAATCAACCAACCAGTTGACCAACCAAATAAAATCAACCAACCAGCCGACCAATCAACCAATCAAATAAATCAACCAACCAGTTGACCAATCAACCAATCAAATAAATCAACCAACCAGTTGACCAATCAACCAATCAAATAAATCAACCAACCAGCCGACCAATCAAATAAATCAACCAACCAGTTGACCAATCAACCACTCAAATAAATCAACCAAATAAATAAAATCAACCAACTAACCGACCAACCAAATAAAATCAACCAACCAGCCGACCAATCAACCAATCAAATAAATCAACCAAATAAATAATCAACCAACTAACCGACCAACCAAATAAAATCAACCAACCAGCCGACCAATCAAATAAATCAACCAACTAGCCGACCAACCAACCAACCAAATAAAAATCAACCAACCAACCGACCAACCAACCAAAACAACCAACCAAATAAAAATCAACCAACCAGACGACCAATCAACCAATCAAATAAATCAACCAACCAGTTGACCAATCAACCAATCAAATAAATCAACCAACCAGCCGACCAACCAAGTAACATCAACCAACCAATCAACCAACCAACCAGTTGACCAATCAACCAAATCAACCAACCAGCTGACCAATCAACCAATCAAATAAATCAACCAAATAAAATAAAATCAACCAACCAAACAAAACAACCAACCAACCAAATAAAATCATCCAACTAGCCGACCAATCAACCAACCAGTTGACCAATCAACCAATCAAATAAATCAACCAACCAGTTGACCAATCAACCAAATCAACCAACTAGCCGACCAACCAAACAACCAAATAAAATCAACCAACCAGCCGACCAACCAAACAACCAAATAAAATCAACCAACCAGCCGACCAACCAAACAACCAAATAAAATCAACCAACCAGCCAACCAACCAAAATCAACCAACCAGCCGACCAACCAAACAACCAAATAAAATCAATCAACCAGCCGACCAACCAAACAACCAAATAAAATCAACCAACCAGCTGACCAATCAAAACAACCAACCAAATAAAATCAACCAACCAGCCAACCAATCAACCAATCAAATAAATCAACCAAATAAAATAAAATCAACCAAATAAATAATCAACCAACTAACCGACCAACCAAATAAAATCAACCAACCAGCCGACCAATCAACCAATCAAATAAATCAACCAAATAAAATAAAATCAACCAAATAAATAATCAACCAACTAACCGACCAACCAAATAAAATCAACCAACCAGCCGACCAATCAAATAAATCAACCAAATAAAATAAAATCAACCAACTAGCCGACCAATCAACCAATCAAATAAATCAACCAACCAGTTGACCAACCAAATAAAATCAACCAACCAGCCGACCAATCAACCAATCAAATAAATCAACCAACCAGTTGACCAATCAACCAATCAAATAAATCAACCAACCAGTTGACCAATCAACCAATCAAATAAATCAACCAACCAGCCGACCAATCAAATAAATCAACCAACCAGTTGACCAATCAACCACTCAAATAAATCAACCAAATAAAATAAAATCAACCAAATAAATAAAATCAACCAACTAACCGACCAACCAAATAAAATCAACCAACCAGCCGACCAATCAACCAATCAAATAAATCAACCAACCAGTTGACCAATCAACCAATCAAATAAATCAACCAAATAAAATAAAATCAACCAACTAGCCGACCAACCAACCAACCAAATAAAATCAACCGACCAACCAACCAAAACAACCAACCAAATAAAAATCAACCAACCAGCTGACCAACCAAACAACCAAATAAAATCAACCAACCAGCCGACCAACCAAACAACCAAATAAAAATCAACCAACCAGCCAACCAACCAAACAACCAAATAAAATCAACCAACCAGCCAACCAACCAAACAACCAAATAAAATCAACCAACCAGCTGACCAATCAACCAATCAAATAAATCAACCAACCAGCCGACCAACCAAGTAACATCAACCAACCAATCAAATAAATCAACCAACCAGCCGACCAATCAACCAACCAGTTGACCAATCAACCAAATCAACCAACCAGTTGACCAATCAACCAATCAAATAAATCAACCAACCAGTTGACCAATCAACCAAATCAACCAACCAGCTGACCAATCAACCAAATAAAATAAAATCAACCAACCAAACAAAACAACCAACCAACCAAATAAAATCATCCAACTAGCCGACCAATCAACCAATCAAATAAATCAACCAACCAGTTGACCAATCAACCAAATCAACCAACCAGTTGACCAATCAACCAATCAAATAAATCAACCAACCAGTTGACCAATCAACCAAATCAACCAACCAGTTGACCAATCAACCAATCAAATAAATCAACCAACCAGTTGACCAATCAACCAAATCAACCAACCAGCTGACCAATCAACCAAATAAAATCAACCAACCAGCCAACCAACCAAACAACCAAATAAAAATCAACCAACCAGCCAACCAACCAAATAAAATCAACCAACCAAATAAAATCAACCAACCAGCTGACCAACCAAACAACCAAATAAAATCAATCAACCAGCCAACCAACCAAACAACCAAATAAAATCAACCAACCAGCCGACCAACCAACCAAAACAACCAACCAACCAAATAAAATCAACCAACCAGCCGACCAACCAAACAACCAAATAAAAATCAACCAACCAGCCAACCAACCAAATAAAATCAACCAACCAAATAAAATCAACCAACCAGCTGACCAACCAAACAACCAAATAAAATCAACCAACTAGCCGACCAACCAACCAAAACAACCAACCAACCAAATAAAATCAACCAACCAGCCGACCAACCAAACAACCAAATAAAAATCAACCAACCAGCCAACCAACCAAATAAAATCAACCAACCAAATAAAATCAACCAACCAGCTGACCAACCAAACAACCAAATAAAATCAATCAACCAGCCAACCAACCAAACAACCAAATAAAATCAACCAACCAGCTGACCAACCAAACAACCAAATAAAATCAACCAACCAGCCGACCAACCAAACAACCAAATAAAAATCAACCAACCAAACAACCAAATAAAATCAACCAACCAGCCAACCAACCAAACAACCAAATAAAATCAACCAACCAGCTGACCAATCAACCAATCAAATAAATCAACCAACCAGCCGACCAACCAAGTAACATCAACCAACCAATCAAATAAATCAACCAACCAGCCGACCAATCAACCAACCAACCAGTTGACCAATCAACCAAATCAACCAACCAGCTGACCAATCAACCAATCAAATAAATCAACCAACCAGTTGACCAATCAACCAATCAAATAAATCAACCAACCAGTTGACCAATCAACCAATCAAATAAATCAACCAACCAGTTGACCAATCAACCAAATCAACCAACCAGCTGACCAATCAACCAAATAAAATAAAATCAACCAACCAACCAAAACAACCAACCAACCAAATAAAATCAACCAACCAGCCGACCAACCAAACAACCAAATAAAAATCAACCAACCAGCCAACCAACCAAACAACCAAATAAAATCAACCAACCAGCCAACCAACCAAACAACCAAATAAAATCAACCAACCAGCTGACCAATCAACCAAAACAACCAACCAAATAAAATCAACCAACCAGCTGACCAATCAACCAAAACAACCAACCAAAACAACCAACCAAATAAAATCAACCAACCAGCCGACCAACCTTCAATTTTCAATCTGTATTTTCAATTCCTCGGTCAGCAGAGGAGACTCTTTCTAAAAACAATTTAAAATTCTTACTGACCCCAAACTAGAAAAGGAAACTAGAATATCAGATGTGTTGGTGTGGCTGAGGTCAGTGCATCAAACGGTTAGTTTCAGCAGATTAACTAATAAACGGACCAGCTCACCTTTAATGTAGCGCAGGCTGTGTAATTGACATTGGGCAGAACCTCCACCGGTTCCTTAAACATGACCCTGAACGTGTTGG
>CM031944.1:14232610-14253567 GCA_018749465.1 Paracanthobrama guichenoti
GGGCCGGAACGGCGTATTTCTTAGCGGTATAGAGAGTCGTCATCACCGTCTCTGGGCCGATTTGAACTTCATCAGAGTACAGGAACCTGGGGAAAAGGTCATCGTCTACATCTTATATATATATATACACACAGTATATACACACACACACACACACATGCATATTAATGAAAATGATCATACTTGAGCAATGAAAGGAACGCCGCAGCTTCTACATCAGGAAGCTCGATCTCGGTGGATGTGGTGGCCATGCCTCCGTTAAACATGGCATCAAAAACGGCACTGCCAGCTGCCAGAACAAACCTGGAATGGGAATATTATATTACATCTATATATAAAATACATTTATAATACAGTGAATATATGTAATAAATAGTGCTGTCAAATTGATTAATTGCTATATGTAAATAAAAGTTTGTGTTTACATATATATATATATATATATATGCGTGTGTATAATTATTACGTATACATTAATACACACTCATTCATGTATACATTCAAGAAATATGTATATACATACATATACATATATATATATAACAGGTTTTTCTTAAATATACACATGCATGTGTGTGTATTTATATATACATAATTATACACAGTACACACATATATATTATGTAAACAAACTTTTATTTTGGATGCGATTCATCGATTTGACAGCACTAATATATATTAAAAACATAATACATTTATAATACTGTAAGTAAATTTAATAAATAATATTATTTATTTTATATTTGCCATTAGCTTTGCCTTTAATTAATTCTGATTTCACTTAAAAAGTAATTTAATGAAAATTGCAAACAAACTAAAAAATTTGAATTTACGGTAATCAGAGCAAATTGAAATATTTTGGTCAAGAAAATAATAACAATAATATAAAAATAAAATAATATATTACGTTTTAATATCTGTACCGCCGATATATGTTCATTTTTAATATCTGTATCGCCGATATATGTTCATTTTAATATCTGTACCGCCGATATATGTTCATTTTTAATATCTGTATCGCCGATATATGTTCATTTTAAATATCGCATCGACCCGATATAGGTTCATTTTTAATATCGGTATCGGCGATATATATGTTCATTTTTAATATCGGCATCGACCGATATATGTTCATTTTTAATATCGGTATCGGCCGATATATGTTAATTTTTAAATATCGGTACCGGCCGATATATGTTCATTTTTAATATCGGCATCGGCCGATATATGTTAATTTTTAATATCGGCATCGACCGATATATGTTCATTTTTAAATATCGGTACCGGCCGATATATGTTCGTTTTTAAATATCGGTACCGGCCGATATATGTTCGTTTTTAATATCGGTACCGGCCGATATATGTTCGTTTTAATATCTGTACCGGCCGATATATGTTCGTTTTAATATCTGTACCGGCCGATATATGTTCATTTTAATATCTGTACCGGCCGATATATGTTCATTTTTAATATCTGTACCGGCCGATATATGTTCGTTTTAATATCTGTACCGGCCGATATATGTTCATTTTTAATATCGGCATCGACCGATATATGTTCATTTTTAATACCGTACCGCCGATATATGTTCATTTTTAAATATCGGTACCGGCCGATATATGTTCATTTTTAATATCTGTACCGGCCGATATATGTTCATTTTTAATATCGGCATCGACCGATATATGTTCATTTTTAATATCGGTATCGGCCGATATATGTTCATTTTTAAATATCGGTACCGGCCGATATATGTTCGCTTTTAATATCTGTACCGCCGATATATGTTCGCTTTAATATCTGTACCGGCGATATATGTTCGCTTTTGATATCTGTACCGCCGATATATGTTCGCTTTTTGATATCTGTACCGCCGATATATGTTCGCTTTTGATATCTGTACCGCCGATATATGTTCGTTTTTAATATCTGTACCGGCCGATATATGTTCGTTTAATATCTGTACCGCCGATATATGTTCATTTTTAATATCTGTACCGCCGATATATGTTCGCTTTTAATATCTGTACCGCCGATATATGTTCGCTTTAATATCTGTACCGGCCGATATATGTTCATTTTAATATCTGTACCGGCCGATATATGTTCGTTTTAATATCTGTACCGCCGATATATGTTCATTTTAATATCTGTACCGCCGATATATGTTCATTTTTAATATCGGTATCGGCGATATATGTTCATTTTTAATATCTGTACCGCCGATATATGTTCGCTTTTAATATCTGTACCGCCGATATATGTTCGCTTTAATATCTGTACCGCCGATATATGTTCGTTTTAATATCTGTACCGGCCGATATATGTTCGTTTTTAATATCTGTACCGGCCGATATATGTTCGTTTTTAATATCTGTACCGGCCGATATATGTTCGTTTTTAATATCTGTACCGGCCGATATATGTTCGTTTTTAATATCTGTACCGCCGATATATGTTCGTTTAATATCTGTACCGCCGATATATGTTCATTTTAATATCTGTACCGCCGATATATGTTCATTTTTAATATCTGTACCGGCCGATATTTGTTCGTTTTAATATCTGTACCGGCCGATATATGTTCATTTTTAATATCTGTACCTGCCGATATATGTTCATTTTAATATCTGTACCGGCCGATATATGTTCATTTTAATATCTGTACCGGCCGATATATGTTCATTTGTAATATCTGTATCGGCCGATATATGTTCATTTTTAATATCGATATTGGAATGTTTTTATAACTAATTCGTTTACATTATATAAAGCCTTAAAGTGCTGCATAATTAAGGGCGTGGCCACTTTGAGTGACAGGTGGATTGCTGTTTGTCTGCTGTCTGTTAGTCATCACGTCACCTCAGCTCCGCCCACGTCCCGCCTCTTTGCCCATTGTCAGTTATCCGGGAGTGACGCGCTGCCAAGATGGCGACGGCCAGCTCGTCTCTACAGGTGACGTCACGGACACTACGTCCATATTCTTTTACAGTCTATGGTTTGAATTGATTGAAATCACTACAAAAAGGAAAATACAGTTCAAGTCTGTCATATCAGCTACATAAAATTATAATTGTGTGTTTAGGACATGGATTTTAATGCTGAGACTTTTGTTTTTGTAATCAGGCTCTCAAAAATGATATAAAATTTCGGATTTAGATTTAATATCGGTTATCAAATATAAAAGGATTATCGGTAAAAATGTTCATAACGGTGCATCCCTAAATTACATAATTTGCATGATTATAAGATTTAATACCGTTTCTGTGCAACACACAAAAAGTATTTATATAATAAATAATATTATATCGTATTATTTTAATATACATAATCTTTTAAAAAAAAGTAATGTAATGAGAAATACAAACTAATAAATGTCACGATTAAAAAAAAATTTTATCGTAAAAGCGTGATTGTCATTGGCTCTCCTGTGTCACGTGAGGGGGAGATTTTTAGCGAATAACGTCTTTAACGTGTCCGTTCCTCACACAGCGCTATCAAATGTCTTCTGGGGACGTGGCGAAATGGCGCATGAGATATGCACTACTGTTAAGATGCTTGTGTGTGTTTTTTGGAACTTCGTAGCTCCAGTCCCCATCCACTTTCACTATACCGAGAAGGCCGCGTGAACATCCCGCTAAACATCTCCAGATAAGGGCGTCAATGATGACACGGCTTTAATTTTAATAGTTTGATGTGTGTTTAGTTACTCACCTGTGTGCGGGTATCCGCTGGACTCCCATTCCTTTACCCACTAGAAAGTGAACATCACTCAGTACTTCATTATTGAACAAGAACGCAAATCTCTCTTTAACGGTGCTTTTCGTCGCCTGCCAGTTATAAACGGGCTCCCGGTACACGAGCACGGCAGCTGCGGCCGGGTGTGTGGCCGGTGTCACCACTGCGTTAGACGGGTTTCCTGTCATGTTCGAGGCGGGCAGAGCCAGCGGCCCCATCACCGCCGCGGCAGCCGGGAGAGAGTTCATCAGATTCGGCGGAGGTCCAGAGGCAACACCGGGGCTTTCCAATCCCGCGGGCCCCGTTTGAGGGTTTGAGCGTCTCGTCACGCCATGAGAGCCTCCGACGGATCCTCCGTGACTCGCAGCCAAGGCGTAAGGACTGTTACTCGGTTGGCTGTTACCCAAAGGTCCGTGTCCGGAGAAATTTAAACACGGAACCCGACCGCTATTGTCTCCAGTAGCCATCTTGGACTGAGGCGCGCACCCGCTGAATGAGTAAACAAATCACGCGCACTGTCAGTATCCTGTCAGCACACGCGCACAACATCCGGTCTTAAAGGGATAGTTCACCCCAAAATTAAAGTTCAAACCTGTATGAGTTTCTTTGTCCTGTTGAACGCGGTAACCAAAACGGTTTCTGGTCCCCATTGCCTTCCATAGTATTTTTTTTTTTCATATGGGAGTGAATGGGGACTAGCAGCAATGTTCTTCAAAATATCTTCTTTTGTAGAACTCGTACAGGTTTTTTAAAACGGCATGAGGGTGAGTAAATGACTTTTAATTTGTGTGTTCTATCCCTTTAAGAGCACATGGACTCCACTAGACCCCTGAAGGTGTGCTGTGGCACCAAGATGTTAGCAGCAGATCCTTTAAGTCCTGTAAGTTGCGAGGTGGGGCCTCCATGGATCAGACTTGTTTGTTCAGCACATCCCACAGATGCTCGATTGGATTGAGATCTGGGGAATTTGGAGGCCAAGTCAACACCTCAAACTCGTTGTTGTGCTCCTCAAACCATTCCTGAAGCATTTGTGCTTTGTGTCAGGAGCATTATCCTGCTGGAAGAGCCACAGCCACCAGGGAATACCGTTTCCATGAAAGGCTGTACATGGTCTCAACAATGCTCAGGTAGGTGGTATGTGTCAAAGTAACATCCACATGGATGGCAGGACCCAAGGTTTCCCAGCAGAACATTGCCCAAAGCCTCACACTGCCTCCGCCGGCTTGCCTTCTTCCCATAGTGCATCCTGGTGCCATGTGTTCCCCAGGGAAGCCACGCACACACACCCGGCCTTCCACGTGATGTAAAAGAACACGTGATTCATCAGACCAGGCCACCTTCTTCCATTGCTCCGTGGTCCAGTTCTGATGCTCACGTGCCACTGTTGGTGCTTTCGGCGGTGGACAGGGGTCAGCATGGGCACCCTGACTGGTCAGCGGCTATGCCGCCCCATACACAACAAACTGAGATGCTCTGTGTATTCTGACACCTTTCTATCAGAACCAGCATTAACTTCTTGAGCAGTTTGAGCTCCAGTAGCTCGTCTGTTTGATCGGACCACACGGGCCAGCCTTCGCTTCCCCACGTGCATCAATGAGCCTTGGCGCCCATGACCCTGTGGCCGGTTCTCCACTGTTCCTTCCTTGGAGCACTTTTGATAGATCCTGACCACTGCAGACCGGGAACACCCCACAAGAGCTGCAGTTCTGGAGATGCTCTGACCCAGTCGTCTAGCCATCACAATCTGGCCCTTGTCAAACTCGCTCAAATCCTTACGCTTGCCCATTTTTCCTGCTTCTAACACATCAACTTTGAGGACAAAATGTTCACTTGCTGCCTAATATATCCCACCCACTAACAGGAGCCGTGATGAAGAGATCATCAGTGATATTCATGTTATAATGTTATGCCTGATCGGTGTGTGTGTGTGTGTGTGTGTGTGTGTAACAGAAAGAAAAGATGAAAAGATAAAAAGATCTCAAGTGGATGATTTTGTTTACCTGGCTGACTGCCGCTATTGTGTCCACGTATTTATGCGTGAGATTAAAACTCCTGGGACTCATGAATGTCCCGACGCCCCCGTCCGGATGACGGGGGAAGCGCTCCGATGACGTCACGCCTTCAAAAACTGCAGTAAAATAAACCTGTCATAAAATTGTTTGTGAGACATTAGGGGATGCAATATGTCCACTCATTGTGCCTCTCCTGCATTTTACACACACCCATTTAGCAGACGCTTTTGTCCAAAATGACAATATATATATATTATTTAAATTTGTATTTTTATAAATTCTTGTTTTAATCAATGTAGAAACCTCACATTTATCTGACATCTTCAACCGGGTTACATCAACAACAACAACAAAAAAACCTTGAATGCTTCTGCTGTTATATAATGGCAGCGCGTAGGCGCAGCTCTGCATGCGGATGTGCGGGAGTCCCGCGTGCGGGACAGAGAGGAGAGAAACTCCAGCGCGTGGTGTGATGCTCGTCTGCTTCCCATCACCGTGACGTCACGCTGCTGCGAGCTGTCCGCGCGGCGCTGGTGCTGAAGCAAGATGGCAGTGCGCTGAACGGCCGATAAACTGGGAGCAAAGTGCTTTATGTGAACATTTTCTGTGAGTTAGCCCGTGTGTTTATGCGTTTGCTGTTTGTCATGGCTGTGTGCTGAGTGAAGGCGGCTGAATCAAATCACAGCACGTAAACGGACTGTCCCGTGCGGAGGTCGACGCGGCGCGATGTCTCTTCTGTGCGTCGGGGGTGAGTGGCAGGCGGTCTTATATTGCCATTTGTTTGATACAAAATGTTCTCATTATGAGTGCCTTAGGAGTACCATAATATCACCATATTCATGGCACTACTTCACAGGATGGCACGGTATTTGCATAGTACTTTTTACAAATAAGTACCATTGCGTTTTGACATGTACCATGGTTGTACATGTAAATGCATGGTATCCATTATGAAAAAGTGCTGTTGTAGTACCATGGGACTTTGAAACGCACAATATCATGGTGCTTAATTAACAAGATGGTACTATTATGGTGCACTGTACCACGTTTTATACGTGCATCTTTGAATATTATGAATACCATGGTACTATTATCGTGCATGTCCAAAAAATGTGGTATGATGAGGTACAGAACATATTTTATGCCATCACTGTGTTCCTCATCATACCACATTTCCATACCATACCATGCACTATCCCTTGAAATACCATGTAAAGATATGGTGCAAAAAATGCTATCACTGTGTTTCATACCACATTTATTTATACATGCACCATATCTTTTAATATTATAACTATCGTGGTACTATTATGGTGCATGTCTAATAAAATGTGGTGTACCATCACTGTTTTATAAGGGAATGTTGTCAGTGATTTTCAGGTGTTTTACCATGGTACACATCATAAATAGCTTTGTCTTGCTAGTGTTTGCTGCATAGTTTTTCAGATGCTTCTTTTTCACCTGTTAATCTGACTATATTAGAAGAACACTGTAGTATTTTAAGCATATGATATGTAGGAATGTGTTATTATAAAGGGGTTTGCTCATATTGTTCCGTGCACTGGGAAATCTCTGGAGCGGTGTGTGCGAAATGAGCTTGTGAGGGAATCCTGTGCGTGTGTGTGTGTGTGAGAGCTTGATGAAACGACATTTCTTGTGGCTATCATTCGAGTCACGCTCTCCGGTGGAATCTTTCAGGGCGTCACGCTTCTTCAGGTTCACCCACATTAGCTACATAGATAAAATATTGATTGATTGACGGGTCAGTTATGATCGGTACCGTGCAGGTTTGATTATATGTGCCTCAAAAAGAACAATCACGTAGACATCTTTGTGTGTACATGCTCTGAAAGCTATATGTGTTCTGTACTGCATGACACTTACGCATCCAATGCACTTTAAAAAACAGAAAATGCAATAACTGGATCATTGTAATCCAGCATGGCTGATTCTGCTCTGATGCATTGACACGTGGCCGGCTCATTCAGTGCTGCACCAGTGTATGACACAAACACACACACACACACACACACACACACACACACACACACACACACACACACACACACACACACACACACACACACACACTCCACTCACTAGTGCTGGCCATCATCATGAGCATCTCACTAAACCTGCCAAGATCATTCCAAAATCCCCAAATCAAAGAAACATAATATATTTAATACAAACCCGATTCCAAAAAAGTTGGGACGCTGTACAAATTGTGAATAAAAAAGGAATGCAATAATTTACAAATCTCATAAACTTGTTATCTATATTCTCACAATAGAATATAGATAACATATCAAATGTTGAAAGTGACACATTTTGAAATGTCATGCCAAATATTGGCTCATTTTGGATTTCATGAGAGCTACACATTCCAAAAAAGTTGGGACAGGGAGCAATAAGAGGCCGGAAAAGTTAAATGTGCATATAAGGAACAGCTGGAGGACGTCTGGGGACTGAGGAGACAAGCTGCTCAAGTTTAGGAATAGGAATGTTGTCCCATTCTTGTCTAATACAGGCTTCTAGTTGCTCAACTGTCTTAGGTCTTCTTTGTGGCATCTTCCTCTTTATGATGCTCAAATGTTTTCTATGATGAAAGATCTGGACTGCAGGCTGGCCATTTCAGTCCCCGGATCCTTCTTCTACACAGCCATGATGTTGTAATTGATGCAGTGTGTGGTCTGGCATTGTCATGTTGGAAAATGCAAGGTCTTCCCTGAAAGAGACGACGTCTGGATGGGAGCATATGTTGTTCTAGAACTTGGATATCCCTTTCAGCATTGATGGAGCCTTTCCAGATGTGCAAGCTGCCCATGCCACACGCACTCATGAACCCCATCCCATCAGAGATGCAGGCTTCTGAACTGAGCGCCTAATATTCTCAATATTTGGCATGACATTTCAAAATGTCTCACTTTCAACATTTGATATGTTATCTATATTCTATTGTGAATAAAATATAAGTTTATGAGATTTGTAAATTATTGCATTCCTTTTTTATTCACAATTTGAAGAGTCTCAACTTTTTTGGAATCAGGTTTGTATATGTTATATTATATAATATATTAATAATTTTCTTTTTGCATTATGATAATGAGATTAGATGTTTTGCATTACACTAATAGGAATTTATATACATGCGTCCACCATAAAAGTTTGTTTATATAATATGTATGTGTGTATGCATGTATATACACCGATCAGGCATAACATTATGACCACTGACAGGTGACGTGAATATCACTGATGATCTCTTCATCACGGCTCCTGTTAGTGGGTGGGATATATTAGGCAGCAAGTGAACATTTTGTCCTAAAAGTTGATGTGTTAGAAGCAGGAAAAATGGGCAAGCGTAAGGATTTGAGCGAGTTTGACAAGGGCCAGATTGTGATGGCTAGACGACTGGGTCAGAGCATCTCCAGAACTGCAGCTCTTGTGGGGTGTTCCCGGTCTGCAGTGGTCAGGATCTATCAAAAGTGCTCCAAGGAAGGAACAGTGGTGAACCGGCCACAGGGTCATGGGCGGCCAAGGCTCATTGATGCACGTGGGGAGCGAAGGCTGGCCCGTGTGGTCCGATCAAACAGACGAGCTACTGGAGCTCAAACTGCTCAAGAAGTTAATGCTGGTTCTGATAGAAAGCTGTCAGAATACACAGAGCATCTCAGTTTGTTGCGTATGGGGTGGCATAGCCGCTGACCAGTCAGGGTGCCCATGCTGACCCCTGTCCACCGCCGAAAGCACCAACAGTGGCACGTGAGCATCAGAACTGGACCACGGAGCAATGGAAGAAGGTGGCCTGGTCTGATGAATCACGTGTTCTTTTACATCACGTGGATGGCCGGGTGCGTGTGCATGGCTTCCTGGGGAACACATGGCACCAGGATGCACTATGGAAGAAGGCAAGCCGGCGGAGGCAGTGTGATGCTTTGGGCAATGTTCTGCTGGGAAACCTTGGGTCCTGCCATCCATGTGGATGTTACTTTGACACGTACCACCTACCTAAGCATTGTTGAGACCATGTACAGCCTTTCATCTGAAATCAAGTCCCTCATCTGGGAATTCTGTCTCAATCCGTTCTCTTTTCCTACGCAGTAAATCAGGAGCTTTGATTTAGAGGAAGTCCCTGAGTAAAGCCACAGCGACTGCATGGGAAGGGTCATGGGTTTATTGCTCAGAGAGACGACTAAAGCTCTTATTCCTGATGTGCTGTTTGTCATGACAGAGGTGTTGGATCAATGTTCATTACAGGAGAGAGTGTCGAGCATAAAGGGTCATGACTGAATTAAGCTCTTTACTTAAGATAGCAGAAAGACATGTGTTAGGTATTGTCAGGCCCTGCCTCCACTATACACATTTGCATATATAACCTTTAACAGTTTGTGTAATGTATTCTAAACACCTCTTATATGATGCATTACATAATACCTCACCTTTTTCTGCTCTTATGATGTTCGGTGGTGTTGTCATCCCTCTATGGATGCTGAATGTGAGGAGTGTTTTCACACTTATGTAATATTGAAAACGCTTTAGCAGTCAGCATGGGCGGATAACATCCCACCTCCGGTTTTCAGCCAAACATCTCAGGAAAAGTCTTCACAGTTAGTAATGTGTTCCGATGTTTATGAAGAGTTTTATTGTTCACAAATAAACGTTTTTTAAGATACTTGGCCATAATGAAATGCAAATCACAAATTAGATTTTCTCTTTAATCTCTCAATTATTTCCCTTAGATTGCAATGAGATGAAAAGGAAAATGGAGACTTTTGCTGAAGTCTCAGATGTTGCTTGTTAGAAAACAACCCCTTAATCTCACATTTGTTTCAGAAGACTCAATGCCTCAAACTGTGTTCAGATTAGCCAAGATCTCAAAGTCAGCATTCAAAAGTCGGAAATCTCAATATGAACTCATTTCTCATCAAATTCTCAAATTATTTGCGCTTCTATCCATTGATGTGGTGTGGTCAGTCAGAGTGCATAGACAATGACATGCAAAGTTTGGTGTCAATATGCCAAAGCATTGCAGAGATACAGCCTCATTTTACAGCACATTTTGGCATCATGCTATCAACTTTGTTATAGGTATACAAAAACAGTTTCGTCTATCGACATGAAATCCATAACCTTTTACCAGCATTGTCTCAAGACGATTGGACTTGAATTTGGTGAAAATCTGACAAATTGGAGGAGTTTGAAAAAGTAGTTTTTAAGAAAAACAAAACAGTGGACAGGAAGTTTGGCCGACTATGACAAAGTTGGTATCTATGTTCTCGGCATGACCAAAAGAATCTATAAATACTGGTTTCATTGCAATAGGCTAATTTAATCCAAAACTATAGTATTTTTGGCAGACACCTAAAATGGTCGATATGGGAAAATTGGTTATCGTCTGATTCACCATGATGCACCAAATTTAACGTGTTTTGTGATTTTTTTTTTGTTTTTTTTTTGGTTGGCCAAACCGTTCAGAAGTTAAATGCAGAAATGTCAATTCATATCTCCTGACCACTATGTGGCACTGCGTCAAAACTGTGCAGGTCACCCCAGGACATGGTTGTCATAACACACACCAAGTTTGGTCAGAATATGTTTAAAGCGTTGTGGAGATATAGCCTCACATTCATTTTGGTGCGCTTTTTGTTGAATTCGTTTGCACGTTATTGAAAAACTGTTTGACGAATCAACTTGTATTCCATAAAATTTTGTCAGTATGGTCTGAAGATGACCTGGTCCAATTTTGACCTGGTCCAATTTATGACCTGTCCAACAGCCTAGGAGGAGTTTGATAAAGTAGGTTTTTTTAAATTTTGTTTCTAGCCCTTACGGATCAAAAAGTTATTAACATAAACATGAGTGCAACTTTGGACAGTTGGTGGCGCTAGAGAGATTGAGTTAGAGATGCCAAATTTGCTATGGTGAGAGTTCAGACTGTCCTCTATCAGTGTGCCAAATTTCATAAGTTACCCGCAAGCATTTCTATGGGCTGTCATAGACATAGAATGGAAGAAGAAGAACGCCAATGGATATAATATAAGTCTGAAATCTCAATATGAACTCAACCGCTTTGCACTGATATCCATATTGATTCTATAGCTCTATACTCTTACTTTATGGCATTTGTGACTTGTTTGTGTTTTAGGAGAAACATCTGAATCAATGCTGGAGACATAATGGAGTTCTCAGACTCGGTTATAAAGGAGCAACATCTGAACAATAACATTTTGTTATTCAAAATTAAAAATATATTTTTGTTATTTTGGATGTTCAATCCTTGGATAATAAGATGGACGATCTTAGAGCCAGGATAAGTTTTCAACGGGACATGAGAGACTGTAATATCTATTGTTTGTCTGAAACATGGCTCACGCCCGCGGTCCCGGACACAGCTGTGACGCCGTCGGAGAACTTCTCTGTTTTTCGGATGGACAGAACAGCCGAGGCCGGTAAATCCAAAGGCGGTGGAGTATGCTTCATGATCAACAAGAAATGGTGCGATCCCAGGAACATCACCATTCTCTCGCGGTCCTGCTCACCTCATCTGGAACATTTAACAATCATCTGCCGCCCATTCTATCTGCCGAGGGAGTTTTCTGCGGTTGTCGCGACCGCCGTTTACATCCCACCGCAGGCAGACACAGCGCTGGCTTTATCTGGCCTTCATGATGTTGCCAGCGGCGTCATAAACCAACATCCCGACGCGGCATTCATTGTCGCGCTGCGATTTTAACAAAGCAAACCTAAAGAAAGTCCTGCCAAACTTTCACCAGCACGCCTCCTGCCCCACACGAGGAGCAAACACACTGGATCACTGCTACTCTCCGCTTAAGAACGCCTATAAAGCGCGGTCACTTCCAGCGTTGGCAAATCGGATCATGCCGCCATTTTCCTCACCCCCGAATACAAACAAAAGCTCCTCCAGGAACCCCGGAGGCGGGAAGTTAGCGTTGGTCACCCCACTCAGAGACCGCGCTACAGGCAGCTCTGGGCGATGTGGATTGGGACATGTTCGAGCGAGTTCAGCTGGCGTAAGCGAAGTTCACAGACGTGGCGCTTTGCTTCATCAACACGCTTACAGAGCAAGCCACGCAAACAATAACAATAACGTCCTTCTCAAATCAGAAACCGTGGGTGGACAATTCAATCCGCAGCGGCAGTGAACGCGACGCACTGCCGCTTACAACGCCGGTCTCCATTCAGGGAATATGAATGAATACAGATCGTCCTGCTATGCTCTCAGACGAGCAGTTAAAGCCGCAAAACTCCGTTATAAAGACCGAGTGGAGTCTCATTTCCAACTCAACGACTCGCGGCGCATGTGGCAAGGTCTGAGGTCCATCTGCTCCTTTGGATCTAAATCCTCTGCAGAGGTGAGCGCTGATCCGTTGCTCGTGAACGAGTTAAACTCTTTCTATGCTCGCTTTGACTGTAACCGCGGCAACGCGACTACAGTTAGAGGAAATTACTCAGAGCAGCAACAATCACGTGATCTCTGTCTCGGAGGATGAAGTTCGGAGAGCACTCAAGCGTGTGGACGTCAGGAAAGCTGCTGGGCCGGATGGTATTTCAGGTCGTGTTCTGCGGTCCTGTGCTGATCAGCTCACCGGGTTGTTTACATCTATCTTTAATGAGTCCTCGCTACATCTGTGGTCCCCACCTCCTTCAAAAATCCACCATCATCCCTGTCCCTAAGAACAGTAAACCCTCTTGCCTAAATGACTATCGTCCAGTGGCTCTCACGTCTATAGTCATGAAGGTCTTTGAGAGACTCATTAAAAACACCATTTGCGCCTTCATTCCTGACACTTTGGACCCTCTTCAGTTTGCCTATCGTCCCAATAGATCGACTGAAGATGCCATCTCTCATGTCCTCCACTCCTCCTCACTCACATCGACAGCAAAAAGTGGGAACTACGTAAGACTGCTATTTATTGACTATAGCTCAGCCTTTAACACCATAGTTCCCACCAAGCTAACCTCCAAACTCCTGGATCTCGGCCTGAATCCTTCTCTCTGCCACTGGATTGAGGACTTCCTCACTGGCAGGCCTCAGGTGGTGAGAATAGGCCAGTCCACCTCCACCTCCATCACCCTGAGTGTGGGAGCTCCACAGGGCTGTGTCCTGAGCCCCTGCTCTACTCTCTACACGCATGACTGTTTGTCCACACACAGCTCCACCTCTATCATCAAATTTGCTGATGATACTGTTGTCCTGGGCCTCATTTCCAACAACAATGAGACGGCATACTTGGACGAGGTGGAGCATCTAACATCATGGTGCCAGGACAACTGTCTCTCTCTGAATGTTGGCAAGACCAAAGAAATGATTGTGGACTTCAGGAAGAGACAGCAACGGACATACTCCCCCCTCATGATCAGCGGGTCACCAGTAGAGAGAGTGAGCAGCTTCAAGTACCTGGGAGTAAACATCTCCGAGGACCTGACCTGGACTGCTCACATTCAGACACAGGTGAAAAAAGCCAGGCAAAGACTGTACCACCTGCGCCAGCTGAGGAAATTCAGGGTTTCACCAGCTATCCTGAAAACTTTCTATTTAGGGGCGATAGAAAGTGTTTTAACTCAGTGCATCACAGCGTGGTATGGGAACAGCACCAGTCATGACCGCAAAGCCCTGCAAAGAGTAGTGCGCTTATCCGAAGCGTATATCAGGGTCAGCTCTCCCGTCTCTGCAGGACGCCTACACCAAACGCTGCAAAGGTAGAGCTACCAAGATCATCAAGGACTCTAATCACCCTGCAAACCCTCATTTCACGCTGCTACCATCTGGTAAAGCGCTTCCGAAGCCTGATGGCCAAAACTGAGAGACTCAGGAGGAGCTTCTTCCCCCAGGCCATCAGACTCCTGAACTCAGTCACTTAACATCACGTGACTTCACTTCAGGATAAACATCGATACACTGACATTGCACTGCACTTTCTGTTCTCGTTGTTACTGTGTAACAACCTGTCATAAACCTGTTTGCACATTATACTCTTTATACATTTGTTAACCACATATTTATAAGTCTACAGTTTACTCACTGCACAGTTTATTTCACTTATTTTATTCCACTTTATCCTTATTTGTTACCTTTTTTTTCTCTTGACTTGATTATTTATAATTCTACAGATATAGACATATATATATATATATAGATAGTACTTTTTTTTATATCCTATTTCTATTATAATTTCTTCCTTGTGTTTTTAACTGTGAATTTGCACTGTCCATGGAGCAGACCTGTTTACATTTCACTGCCGGTTGTATATTCTGTATATAACTGTGTATGTGACAAATACAACTCTTGAATCTTGAATCTTGAATCTTGAATTTTACTCTGTAAAACCCATTCACAAGGCCGATTAGATTTTAGAGTGAGTGTTTTGATTTTGCACACATTATTTCTCAATGTGTTCAGCTGAACCTCCTTATATGAGAATATTTCCAAGTGTTCTTGTGTTTTACAATGCACTCACATACACTTGTATACTAGAGGTGTTCATAGCACTGCATCTGTGAATTGTTTTTAACTCCTTTGCTTCGTTTCCGTTCACCGTCAGCTGGTTGTTTTCCCCTCGGCTGTGGCGAATAAATGGGGCCTGGGAGTCATTGATTACAATGTGTTGTTTGTGGGCAACAGATTCAGCTTTGAATTATTTATATTGGCAGTGATTTATGATTTTGAGCTATTATTAAGCACCAGCTTCCTGGGTTTTGCGATCGCGCGTCCTCTTCATTGATCTGGCCTCTGCACTGATGTATTACCGCGGTCTGTTTTAACTGCACTCAGTGAAACACCGTATGATAGAGCTGCACCTCTCTCTGTAACTCAGTCTGAGGTGGAGCTGCATGGCACAGATTGCTTCCGGTCCGTCCCAGTTCTTGGGCAATTATTTGACTGCTCATGTTTCAGCTGTGAAGTGGAAAGTTCTCAGTGGCTTTATATAGATTTGGTCTTTGCACAGATGCTGCTCCGCCTGCATCGGGTCGTCATATTTCTGTCGACTGTGCAGATGCAAAGAAGCTGTATCAGACTAGAGGATCTAATTTGATATGCATCTGGGGACATGTTCAAGTAACCTCACCTGCAAACTATCTATCGTTCTATCTATTGTTCTATCTGTCGTTCTTTCGTTCTATTGTTCTATCTATCGTTCTATCTATCTGTATGTCTAGTCATCAATCCATCATTCTGTCTCTTTCTGTCCGTCCGTCCATCCATCCATCTGTCCGTCTGTGTCTATTTGTCCATCCATCCATCCATCCGTCCGTATGTCTATTCATCCATCCATCCATCCATCCATCCATCCATCCATCCATCCATCCATCCATCCATCGCTCTGTCTTTCCATCCATTGTTCTGTCTGTCTGTCCGTCCATCCATCCATCCATCCATCCATCCATCCATCCATCCATCCATCCATCTGTCATTCTCTGTCTGTCCGTCTATCCATCCATCCATCCATCCATCCATCCATTCATCTATCATTCTGTCCTTGTCTATTCAGCCATCATCCATCCGTCCATATGTCTATTCATCCATCCATCCATCCATCTGTCCATATGTCTATTCATCCATCCATCTGTCTGTATGTCCATCCATCTGTCGTTCTCTGTCTGTCTGTCCGTCCATCCATCCATCCATCCATCCGTCCATCCGTCCATCCGTATGTCTATTCATCCATCCATCTGTCCGTATGTCTATTCATCCATCCATCCATCCATCCATCCATCCATCCATCCATCCATCCATCCATCCATCCATCCATCCATCTATCATTCTGTCCTTCCATCCATCCATTGTTCTGTCTGTTCATTCATCCATCCACCCATCTATTGTTCTGTCTGTCTGTTCGTCCGTCCGTCCATCCATCCATCTTTCTGTCTGTATGTCCATCCATCCATCCGTATGGCTATTCATCTATCCATCCATATGTCCATATGTCCATCCATCCATCAGTCCATCCGTCTGTATAGTATTCATCCATCCATCCGTCCGTCCGTATGTATTCGCCTCGTCCGTATGTCTATTCATCAATCCATCCATCTGTCTGTCTGTATGTCTATCTATCTGTTTTTTGTAACTCTTGTTCTGTCTGTTTGTCCATCCATCTGTCCATCTGTCTGTCTATCTGTTTATCTGTGTAACTCTTGTTCTGTCTGTTTGTCTATCCATCCATCCGCACATTACAAATGATATTCTACTCAAGCACTCCTTCTCAGAGTAAAGCATATGAATGAATGTGTGTATTTTTAACTGTAAAACTCTTTGTTTGTTTGTTTTGTGAGGGATGAAATGAAAGGAAATGTGTGAGAAGAGTCTGATAAATGACATTATGTGCTGTTGGTCTAATATGATCAGTGATACTGGAAGCCCTGGGGAGGAAAACCCCGAAAGAGACACAATGACTCAGAACCAAAGAAACAATCATCAAATGAGTCTAATAAGAGCGTTCAGTGTTTTACACTGAGGAGTTTATCAGCTGATGTGCTGGAAACAGAATCAAGAGGCCACTGGTTGAAGTTGAAAGTCTTTTTCTAAACTGTATTGTGTTTGGATGATGGTTCTTGTGTCCCAAAGGTTTAAATATTGGTCCGCTTCCTTACACAAAGCTATTGTATGGCTTGATTAATATTTTATATCTGTCTTATGGACTACTTTGCTCTTACTTTTGTAGCTTTATTTTGTTCTTGACAGCCTCTGGTCACCGTATGCTTTTATTGTTTGAAAAATCTCCTTTCGTGTTTCTCAGAAGAAAGGAAGTGACACAGGTTTGGAATAATTACTATTATACACCAACTATTTTCCTGTCTGACTTTCTTTATTAATCACATGAGACTCTGATTGGTTTATTGCACGTTACGCCCAAAACACACCCATGACTCATTAAGAGACGAGGGACAACCCTTTTGGATCATGTGCTGGGTGCACTGACCATTTTTCCTGTCATTAAACTAGCAAAAGTGGATCTGCGCCGTGAGCTCAGATCGTTAAAATAGAGAATTTGGCAGGCATGTTTATGACGCTAAATGATATGTCACAATTTCAAGAAAAACATCCTAGTTTAATCAGTATTTCCGTGTGCTGCGGGTCAAATTGACCCCTGAACATAATATATTGATCAGTCTCTCAATCTTCATCCTTCTCTCTGATGTCATATCCTGCAGCGCTGACGTGGCTTGTAATTGCTCTCTTGAGTAGCTACAGTGAAATTAAACTAATGCCGGCGCTCTCCTCTAAGCTCTAATCTTTTCAAATGGTTTTATTGGCCGGTATTCCAGACAGCAGAGGTTCCGAACGAATGCGAACGCATCAGAATCACTGCAGATACCGCAACAGCACTATAGAAATGATTACCCAGAATGCAACTCACTTTAGATAAGAGTGAAGATGAAAGCCACATGAAGCGTTTATAGAGGACCGTGTGTGTGTGTGTGTGTGTGTGTGTGTGTGTGTGTGTGTGTGTGGAGTGCGGCTGACTCATGGCTTTAAGAAACACTCACTTCCTGTTTTAATGGCCGTTCTGTGGAAAAGGAGTTGGATGGAGGTACAGAGTGGGTTTGAATATTAATGCTTCTCTGCAATGCATGCCATGTGCTACATCAATAATGCAGAGACATACGTCACTTATAATGTTAAGAAATCCTCACTTATGTATGAAGAGACTTCTGCTAATCTATAATACATGACCTCTTCTTTTTCTGAATTTACACATCTATTTACAGAATGTCTCAAACACTTACTCTCACAGCGGACGTTTTCTCTGTCAAAACACAGAAATACAGAAGACATTTAAGTCTGAAAGTTGTTTTGAAAGAGTTTTGAATACAAACATCACAATGTAGTTTCATTGTGTTCTCATTTCGTTTCTATTATATTTGCTCATCATTTGTCTGATACTAAGCATCTCTCCTCTGTTTGTTATCCACAGTGAAGAAGGCCAAGTATGATGGACCCCAGGGTGAAATAAACCAACATCACTCATGATTTCACGACTTGTGTCTGTCTCATTTGTATTGGGCAACTGGTATATGGATTTTTATAGACCGATCCATCCGTCTATAAAAATCCATGGACGGGTGGATGGATAGGGTTAGGGGTTACAAGGATGGATGATGGATTGGTCGGTGGATGGACAGATGATGGGTGGGTGGTTGGATTGATGGGTGAATGGGTGGGTGGACAGATGTATGATTGATGGATGGACGGATGTATGATTGATTGATGGATGGACGGACGCGTATGATTGATGGAGGGATGGATGGACTGACGGATGGATGGGCAGATGGATGGACGTGCATGATTGATGGATGGACGGATGTATGATTGGTGAGTGGATGGGCTGATGGGCAGATGGACGGATGGGCAGATGGACGGATGTGTGGGGTGGATGGACGACGGATGTATGATTGGGTGGACGGACGGACAGATGTGTTGATTGATGGGTGGACGGACGTATGGTGGGTGGATGATGGATGGATGGGTGGGTGGGTGGATGGATGGATGCGTGGACAGATGATGGATGGATGGATGGATGTGGGTGGGTGGATGGATGGAAGGACGGATGGATGGATGGACAGACGGACTGGTGGGTGAATGGATGGATGGGTGGGTGGGTGGATGGGCAGATGGACAGATGGGTGGACAGATGATGGATGGATGGATGGATGGACAGACAGACGGGTGGGTGGATGCATGGATGGATGGATTGATGGATGGGTGGATGGATGGATGGATGGGTGGGTGGACAGATGATGGATGGATGGATGGATGGACAGACGGGGTGGGTGGATGGATGGATGGACAGACGGGTGGATCGGCGGATGGATGGATGGACGGATGGGCGGGGCGGATGGACGGATGGGTAGACAGGTGATGGATGGATGGATGGATGGATGGATGGGCAGGTGATTGATGGGTGGGTGGATGTAATGGATGATGGGTGGATGGATGGATGATAGATGGGTGGTGGATGGACGGATGGATAGGTGGGTGGATGGACTTGGATGGATGGGTAGATGGATGGATGGGCGGATGGACTGGTGGGTGGATGGACGGGCGGATGGATGGATGGATGGGTGGATGGGCAGATGGACGGATGGGTGGGTGGATGGACGGATCGGATGTATGATTGGGTGGACGGACGTATGGTGGGTGGGTGGGTGGGTGGATGGATGGATGGATGGATGGACAGATGGGTGGGTGGCTGGATGGATGGGTGGGTGGGTGGATGGATGGACGGATGATGGATGGATGGATGGATGGATGATGGATGGATGGATGGATGGATGGATGGATGGATGGATGGATGGATGGATGGATGGATGGATAGATGATGGATGGATGATGGATGGATGGATGGATGGATGGATGGATGGACGCGGATGGATGGGTGGGTGGACAGATGACGGATGGATTTTGCATGTTCTTCATCTGTCTCCTGATACAAACAACTCCATTATTGGGTGAACTCTTAAGTTAAAAAGCTGAGTTTAAAATATCAGAGACACTGTTCATGTTTTACATTTTCTTATTCCTTTTTGTTCATGCAGAGAAATTCAACACCTATGTGACCCTGAAGGTTCAGGGAATGTAGAAGAAAACGACTATGGCCGTATCGGGCAGCCACCCAGCTGGGAGCAAGATCATGTTGTGAGTTCTTCGTAGTTCCTGCCCTGCTTTCATCTCCTCTTCATCTTTCTGTCCATCTCATCCTGTTGTGTTTTCATATCTTGTGTTAGTTTTAATCTAAAAACTTTACTCTAGCAGTGTTTGTGCTCTTGTGTACATTCCTGCAATGTGCTCAGTTGGACAGGAGAGAAACCTATTTTGCAAGTTGCTCTCTCTCATGACTCACTTGACACTTAAGGCCCGATTTACTTCGGCCAATCAGAAGAAGCGAACTGGTGTGAAGTCATTTCAAACAAATGCGGGCTAAAGCAGTTTGTTTGGGAGTTAAATGTGTAGAACTTTCCAGACAAATTTGCTTTAACTTATAAGCTTGCTGAACTACCATAACTGTCCATGGCGATGATGTAATAAGTGGGGCGTGGCTCAGAGCTCCGCCTTCTTTGATGCAAAGAAACCTCGGTTCGTTTCTTCTGTTCAGTCTGTTGAGGTCTCACTGGAGGCAGCTTTATAGTAAATTAAAGTTATAATTCTAATTTAAAAAAAGTAGTGACACTGTTTTCATGTTCAA